>CM042090.1:56324952-56373427 GCA_023512835.1 Taxillus chinensis | reverse complement strand
CTGCTATGTAAGGACCCGTACCTTGAGTTAGTCATAGTTTTGCCTTCTGAGTAGGGTTTTTTCTAGATTTTGACCTAGTGAATGGGCTCAAATGAATTCACGTGCAAAAGGAAAGATGCTTAGAATGATGTCCTCTATCTACCACAGAAGTTTCAGGCCAAATGGACGTGTATGTGAGGTGCATGTGAAATGGGTCCATTTCACGTGCAAGTGTGGTTGTCTTCTACATGATGCAAGGAGGCTAGGGGTGAAGTTTGAGCGCATTTGGAGTGCATATGGAGTTGCACGTGAATTGGGGAATTCACGTTCAAATTGGCGTGCAGCCATATTTTTGCATGGTTCCCTTGGTTTTGACATTCTAATGATCTTTCTCCAAAGGACCATGTTGAAATTCTGAGTATTTTGGCCTATATGGGTGCGGAAAGGTGCTAACTTATGTGATCAAAACTACGTCGTTTTGATCCTCGGATTTACTTAATCAAAACTACGTCGTTTTGATGTGGGTAGTGTCTATAAAAGGAGGGCTTGAGTCTGAGTTTAGGGTTCTTGTGTTCTTCTTTGCTGCAGCTGCTGCCAGAGAGAGAGAGAGAGGATCTCCGGGCAGTTGGCGTGGTGGTTCGCGTCGTTGGAAGGTGTCTAGTGTAGAGGTTAGGACAAAAGTCTGAGGTAGGGATTCATGTTCTTCCTAACTCTCCTCTATTCTAGGATATTCGCCTATATATATGTAAATCCATATAGTTGTGATCTCCTATATGGATGTTGGCCTTCAGTGGCATGTTCTGTTGATTCTGATGTTGAATTTGGCCTGAGGATTTTCTGGGTTTGTTTATGCCCACCATGTGTTTGATGAAATGTCTGTGAGGCCTGCACACTATGTATTTGATAAAATGCCTGTGAGGCTTGCATGCCATGTATTCAATATAATGCCTGTGAGACCTTGTATATGGGTGTTTGATGATATACCTGTGTGACTGGTGTGTACTGTGTTTGATTTGTATTTGATAAAAAGCCTGTGAGGCTGATGTGTGTGGCTTGTATCTAACCATGCTGGTCCCTCTGAAATAAAGTGTAAATGCTGTGCTGAGTTTACGTGTCGAGATGTAATGCTATCTTTGTTCGTTGGTCTGTTTGAGATCGAGCCGAGATATGGGCCAGGCACAATAGCTGGACCCCTTTGAGATTTGGCCAGGACGTGGTCCTGAGTCTCGGTGTAGCACTCACGACGGTGGGCTAAGTCTACACCCATTCCTGAGGGTAGGTATGGCGCCCGAGGAGGTGGTTGACCATATCTGACTTGGGTGGAAAATGTTGCATTGGTGTCCATGCAACATTCGCCTGGATGTGGTATGTCATGTCGCCGTGGTGGCGGGGTGTCCTCTGCCCTTCAATGTGGGCTCAGGTAAAGATTGTTTACTGGGTGATGTTTGCTGCTTTAGCCTTAGGCACGACACGAGCATAAGCATACACATATCATGCATGTTGTAGAGCGGGACGGGTCTGGGGAGACTGGATCCCTACTGAGCTATGGTTTGCTCATCCCTCCTATAAACTGTCCTTTTGCAGGGTTTAGCAGGCGGTAGGTGAAGGCTGAGGAGTTAGGTCCCTGAGGTTGGGAGTTTTATGTTATTTCCTTTGTCGTGCTCGTGGTTTTATGTTCTGGAATTTGGTTTGGTTTTTTATTTTGTAACAGACACCTGGCTTCATAGGGGTTTTTCCCCGACCTGGGTTGTAATAAACATTTAGTCTTTGAAATGAAATAAAATGAGATGTTGTTATTCAATTTGTGTTTGTGTGCATGGTTTGGGAGCAGGAGCATGCCCCTTGGCATGTTAGCCTGGTTATGCAGGTTTTGGATAGCACCCGTGCCAGAAGTCCTTTTAAGGTGCTTGCACCAACCCCTTGTCCCTTCGGGTGCGGGCATGGGCAGTCACTACTCATTTCCAAGTGGAAGGAAATTGGGGCGTGACAATATGGTATCAGAGCGATAGTTCATGGTCTGGTGGACCTAGGATAGTGGGGAGGCCTGGCTGCTTCTGAGACTCTTAGGAGGCAGTATAGGAAACGCCTGATCAACGTGGTCCTATCTAGTCTTCTGGGGTGTACTCAGCGGTAGTTAGACCAAGGAGTAGGGCATTTGCATTTGGGTTGAGGGTGCATACATGCATTGGCATTAGGGCACTAGTTTAATTTCAGTATGAGTATCATGATTGGACATGCTATGTTGCTGAAACTTGTTGCTAAAAACAAAATTTTGTTGCTGTGAAATTCGGTGATTTTCTGTGAGGCTTGTTGCTATGAATTGCTACTGTGTACTTCTGTTATTTACCTGTGTGTTTAAATGTAAAACGTTGCTTGAGTAACTCATGGCCCATGGGGATGAGGGTGTGTAGAGCTTGAGAGAAGCTGATCCTAGTTTGGTTTAAATTATGTAGACTATGCCTCCAAGGAGAGTAACCCGAGCTACTCCAGCTGTAGAAGATGAATCTTCTGCATGTGCTGGAGAGGAAAGAGGACAACATGTAGAGGGCGATGATCCCCTGGAGCGGATCATGGCCCAAGTCCGGGCCCTAAGTGAGAACGTGCAAGGCATGCGTGAGGACCTCAGGCGAGAGATCCTAAACGAGGTGCGTCAGGAGATGATGGCACGATAGGAAGTGCCACCCTCTCCACCCCGTGAGGCGGAACCTCCGTGTAGGCAGGAAGTGCCGGTGAGGCGGGAAGAGGGAGACGTGTTGACACAGTTCCGAAAGGAACATCCACCAAGGTTCAAGGGAGGAGCTGAACCTCTAGGAGCGAGCACCGGCTGCGGCGGATCGAGCATGTGTTCTCCTTTCTTCGACCCCGGGAGGAAGACAAAGTGAGACTAGCAGTCCGGCGGTTGGAGGAGGAAGCCTTGGAATGGTGGCTTAGCATCTCAGGAAGCCGGGACATGGAGACCATGGCCTGGGATGAGTTCCTCCAGTGTTCCATGAGGAGTTCTTTCCAGAGTCATTGCGGTGGCGAAGCGGGAGGAGTTCGGCAGCTGAAGCGGGGATCGCGCTCGATGCGCAGTATGAGCGAGATTTCCGGGGGCTGAGTCGGTTTGCTCCGGAAGCAATATCAAGGGAGGACCTGAAGGCCCATAAGTTTACCATGGGTCTCAAACCTGCCCTGGAGCAAAGGGTAGAGATGTTTGCGGCGAAGACCTACGTTGAAGTCGTGGACACCGCCAAGATTGTTGAGAGAGGATTAGAGGAGGGAAGACAGGCTCACCAAGAGCGGATGGGGGCAGAGCGCGCGCCACAAGCACGGTGAAACCAAGAGGCGAAGGTTGAGCCCGGGAGTGGGACTTTTCCCAAGGATAGGGGCCAAGCTTCAATGGCTCCGCCCGGATCCCGTTACTTTGGAGAACAGGGGAGTCGCTGGGAACTTCCCAAGCAGTGTACCTATTGTGGCCTGTCAGGGCACGTCAAACGTGAGTGCCCCAAGCGGCACTTGACGTGTCATAGCCGTGGGAAGGTGGGACACATCAGCAAGGTGTGTTTCGAAGCAAGGGGAACAGCACTGGGGAGCTGGAAGCTTAGCACAAGGGAGCGGGGTGGGACCCAATTTTAGGCCCCAGCCCCTAAGCCGACACATTCGTGGCGAGGCCGGTCAGGCTGGTTCCGGTCACACTAGGCCCACGGGGGAGAGGCAACCACAAGGAGGATCGGAGGGGCGTCCCAGTGGACTGCAGGCAGGAGCAAAAGGGAAGGCAAGTGAGGCTAGTGGTGGGGCAGGCCAAGGCAGAGTGTTCACGCTTACCTCAGCACCAGCTGAAATGGAGGAATTACCATCACCCTCTGAGGAAGGTGGGGCTGGACCTTCGGTGGTTCGAGGTACTATTCTAATATCTCGCATTGTTGTTGCTGCATTGTTTGATACCGGAGCTTCGTGTTCCCTGATTGCTAAGTCCTTGGTGGAGAGCCTTGGACTTGATTGTGTGGAGGGCCGATAGACCTCGAGGGTCGAGTCCCCAATGGGAGGTGTGGAGTTGATCCACCAAATGTGTCGAGAGTGTGCGCTTATGATAGGAGAGGTTGACCTCTCATTTGATTTGTACGTAATGCCCATGAGGACTTTTAGTTTGATTCTGGGGATGGACTGGTTGATAGCCTTTCAGGCTAAGATTGACTGCTATAGGTGACGAGTATCATTTACTACACCCACAGGATCTTCCTGTACCCTAGTGGGTGAATGGGATAGGAATGCTGGGAGAGTTGGACCGACGAGGGAGCTATGGGGCAATATTACCCATAGGCTTGCCACCCTAACCTTTGAGGAGGAAGGTAACTTAGAGAAAAGGGTGTGGCCAGATGTTGTCGAAAATTTCCAGGATGTCTTTCCTGGGGAGTTGTTGGAGTTGCCTCCACACAGAAGTATCGAGTTCACGGTTGAACTGTTGCTAGGGGTGGGACCCATCTCACAAGTAGCATACCGGATGGGACCTGCTGAGTTGCGGGAGCTTCAGAAGCAAATAAAGGAATTGGGAGATAAAGGTTTTATCCGTCCTAGTACCTCGCCTTGGGGTGCACCGGTCTTGTTTGCTAAGAAGGCAGATGGTTCGTTGTGACTTTGCATTGATTATCGGAAGTTGAATCAAGTAACGGTAAAGAACAAATACCCTTTGCCGCGGATCGATGACTTATTCGACCAGCTGAGTGGAGCACGATGGTTCTCAAAAATCGATCTGCATTTGGGATATCATCAATTGAGGGTCAGGAGCGAAGACATCCCTAAGACGGCGTTCAGGTGCAGATACGGACACTATGAGTGGTTAGTGATGCCTTTTGGGCTCACGAACGCACTTGCCGTGTTCATGCATCTAATGAATCAGGTATTTGCCCCATACCTGGATTCCTTCGTGGTGGTATTTATTAACGACATCCTTGTGTACTCCAAAACCCAAGTTGAGCATGAGGAGCACTTGGCCGTGGTGCTGCAGGCGCTACGAGATCATCACTTGTATGTTAAATTTAGCAAGTGTGACTTCTGGATGCGAGAGGTGCATTTTCTTGGGCATGTGGTATCTGCCAAAGGAGTTAGAGTGGACCCAACCAAGATTGAGTCCGTAGCATCTTGGAAGAGGCCCACAAATGTTTTTGAGATCCGGAGTTTCTTGGGTCCGCGGGGGTATTACCGGCGTTTTGTGGAAGGATTTTCTCGGTTGGCGGCGCCCATGACGACTCTTACACGGAAGGGAACCAAATTCGAGTGGACGGACAAGTGCCAGCAGGCATTCGAGGAGTTGAAGACTCGCCTGACTACTGCACCGGTGTTGAGTCTACCGCAGGAGGGAGTGCCATTCGAGGTGTATTGTGATGCATCTCGCGTTGGACTAGGGTGTGTTCTGATGCATGAACGCCAAGTCATAGCATATGGCTCGCGACAGCTGAAGTCCCATGAGCAAAACTACCCAACACACGACCTGGAGTTAGCAGCAGTTATTTTTGCCTTGAAGTCTTGGCGACATTACCTGTTGGGAGAGAAATTTGTGGTATATACGGACCACAAAAGCCTACGAAGATATCTTCACCCAGAGAGACCTAAATTTGCGACAACGGAGGTGGGTAGAGTACCTGCAAATGTTTGACTTCACGCTCTCCTACACGCTTGGGAAGGGAAATTTAGTAGCCGACGCGCTAAGTAGAAAAGGGAAAGCTAAGGTTTCCATGAGAGAATGGAAAATGATGGAGCAGTTGGCAGTGCTTCAGGTGCAACCTACTTTCAGCGAGTGAGGGAGCTATCCTGTGTCCTCTCACTGTGATACCAGGTTGTATCAGCGTGTCCGTGAGGGACGATTAGGTGACGTGGATCGTGAGGTGATCCGGGCCCCGGAAAGAGGCCGGAGAGCTGTCGAAGAGAGCCGGACAAGGAGTTAAGCATGAGCTGAAATTTCGGGGGCGTTTGATAGTACCACCTCCCTTGCGTGAGGATGTGCTGAGGGAATTTCATCATTCCCGTTTGGCTGTACATCCAGGAGGAACTAAGATGTATCATGCCATTCGCGCACGCTTCGGTGGCCGGGGCTGAAACGGAGGGTAGCAGAGTTTGTTTCCAGTGCCTTACCTGTCGGCAAGTGAAGGCGAGCACCAACGACCCGCTGGTTAATTGCAGCCTTTACCTGTAGCTGAGTGGAAGTGGGAGCATATTACCATGGACTTCGTGACGGGACTTCCTACCACTTTTGGGAGGAAGGACATGATTTGGGTCATAGTGGACTGCTTAACTAAGTCAGCCCATTTCTTGGCAATTCGAGAGCGCGACTCTATCGGCACGTTAAGCCAGTTGTATGTTGATGAGATTGTCCGCCTGCATGGAGTGCCCTTGTCTATTGTTTCGGACAGGGATGCGCGGTTTACATCCCGGTTTTGGGGAGGTCTACAGGAAGCATTAGGAACCCGACTTAATTTGAGTACCGCATTCCATCCTGAGACTGATGGTCAGTTCGAGAGGACCATTCAAACATTGGAAGACTTGTTGAGGGCTTGTGTACTTGATTTTGGAGGATCATGGGCTTCCCACCTTCCTCTCGGTGGAGTTTGCCTATAATAACGGTTACCGGTCTTCGATTGGGATGGCCCCGTTTGAGGCATTGTATGGCCGACCGTGTCGGTCTCCATTATGTTGGGCGAGCTGGAGAGGCAGCTATGTTAGGACCTCAATTGGTCCAGGAGGCTACGGCAAAAGTTCAGCTAATTCGGCAACGCCTTCTTACAGCTCGGAAGCGGATGAAGTCTTATGCGGATCGCCGACGCCGACCGTTGGAGTTTTTGGTGGGAGACCACGTATTCCTTCATGTTTCTCCACCAGGAGAGGGCATAAGAGATTTGGGACCGGGTCCAAGTTGTCCCCTCGGTACATTGGACCGTTCGAGATTTTGAGCGAGTTGGACCTGTTGCTTATAGGTTGGCGTTACCACCTAGTTTGAGCGAGTTCATAATGTTTTCCATGTATCCCGGTTGCGGAAATATCATCCGGATCCCACACACGTGCTAGATTGGGGTACCCTGGATCTTGGAGAGGATGTGTCTATTGTCGAGGCACCCATCCGTATTGTAGATAGGCGCGAGAAGCAATGCGAGGTAAGACTATTCCGTTGGTTCGGGTGTTGTGGCAACACCGAGGGCTGGAGGAAGAGACCTGGGACCGTGAGGCTGAGATGCGTGCTCATTATCCTGATCCGTTCGAGGACGAACAACTCGAAGGAAGGGAGGAGGGCAAGCATCAAACTTCAACATAATCAGGTATTTGCCCAACTAGTTCGGTAACCTGAGAATATAACATCGCTACATGACCATGTGGAGTGTATAAATGTGTGAAATAATTTGTGATTTGTTGTGTATTAATTTGTGCTAGAGGGTGTTAGAGGCCTATGCATTGGTTGTGATTGTTTTCTTTCATTCCACCTTTTCTTTTCGAGGACGAAAAGTCTTAAGGGGGAGAGGATGTAAGGACCCGTACCTTGAGTTAGTCATAGTTTTGCCTTCTGAGTAGGGTTTTTTCTAGATTTTGACCTAGTGAATGGGCTCAAATGAATTCACGTGCAAAAGGAAAGATGCTTAGAATGATGTCCTCTATCTACCACAGAAGTTTCAGGCCAAACGGACGTGTATGTGAGGTGCACGTGAAATGGGTCCATTTCACGTGCAAGTGTGGTTGTCTTCTACATGATGCAAGGAGGCTAGGGGTGAAGTTTGAGCGCATTTGGAGTGCATATGGAGTTGCACGTGAATTGGGGAATTCACGTTTAAATTGGCGTGCAGCCATATTTTTGCATGGTTCCCTTGGTTTTGACATTCTAATGATCTTTCTCCAAAGGACCATGTTGAAATTCTGAGTATTTTGGCCTATATGGGTGCGGAAAGGTGCTAACTTATGTGATCAAAACTACGTCGTTTTGATCCTCGGATTTACTTAATCAAAACTACGTCGTTTTGATGTGGGTAGTGTCTATATAAGGAGGGCTTGAGTCTGAGTTTAGGGTTCTTGTGTTCTTCTTTGCTGCAGCTGCTGCCAGAGAGAGAGAGAGAGAGAGAGGATCTCCGGGCAGTTGCCGTGGTGGTTCGCGTCGTTGGAAGGTGTCTAGCGGAGAGGTTAGGACAAAAGTCTGAGGTAGGGATTCATGTTCTTCCTAACTCTCCTCTGTTCTAGGATATTCGCCTATATATATATATGTAAATCCATATAGGTGTGATCTCCTATATGGATGTTGGCCTTTAGTGGCATGTTCTGTTGATTCTGATGTTGAATTTGGCCTGAGGATTTTCTGGGTTTGTTTATGCCCACCATGTGTTTGATGAAATGTCTGTGAGGCCTGCACACTATGTATTTGATAAAATGCCTGTGAGGCCTGCATGCCATGTATTCAATATAATGCCTGTGAGACCTTGTATATGGGTGTCTGTTGATATACCTGTGTGACTGGTGTGTACTGTGTTTGATTTGTATTTGATAAAAAGCCTGTGAGGCTGATGTGTGTGGCTTGTATCTAACCATGTTGGTCCCTCCGAAATAAAGTGTAAATGCTGTGATGAGTTTACATGTCGAGATGTAATGCTATGCTGTTCTGTTGGTCTATTTGAGACTGAGCTGAGATATGGGCCAGGCACAATAGCTGGACCCCTTTGAGATTTGGCCAGGACGTGGTCCTGAGTCTCGGTGTAGCACTCACGACGGTGGGCTAAGTCTACACCCATTCCTGAGGGTAGGTATGGCGCCCGAGGAGGTGGTTGACCATATCTGACTCGGGTGGAAAATGTTGCATTGGTGTCCATGCAACATTCGCCTGGATGTGGTATGTCATGTCGCCGTGGTGGCGGGGTGTCCTCTGCCCTTCGGTGCGGGCTCGGGTAAAGAGTGTTTACTTGGGTGATGTTTGTTGCTTTAGCCTTAGGCACGACACGAGCATAAGCATACACATATCATGCATGTTGTAGAGCGGGACGGGTCTGGGGAGACTGGATCCCTACTGAGCTATGGTTTGCTCACCCCTCCTATAAACTGTCCTTTTGCAGGGTTTAGCAGGCGGTAGGTGAAGGCTGAGGAGTTAGGTCCCTGAGGCTGGGAGTTTTATATTATTTCCTTTGTCGTGCTCGTGGTTTTTTGTTCTGGAATTTGGTTTGGTTTTTTATTTGTAACAGTACACCTGGCTTCATAGGGGTTTTTCCCCGACTGGGTTGTAATAAACATTTAGTCTTTGAAATGAAATAAAATGAGATGTTGTTATTCAATTTGTGTTTGTGTGCATGGTTTGGGAGCAGGAGCATGCCCCTTGGCATGTTAGCCTGGTTGTGCAGGTTTTGGACAGCACCCGTGCCAGAAGTCCTTTTAAGGTGCTTGCACCAACCCCTTGTCCCTTCGGGTGCGGGCATGGGCAGTCACTACTCATTTCCAAGTGGAAGGAAATTGGGGCGTGACAAGCTACCAGGCTTCCATAGGAATGGCCCCATTTGAGGCTCTGTATGTTAGACCCTGTCGGTCTCCGTTGTGTTGGGCCGAAGCTGGAGAGGCAACTATGTTGGGACCTCAATTGGTCCAAGAGGCTACGGCAAAAGTACAGCTGATTAGGCAGTGCCTTCTTACAGCTTAGAGTAGACAAAAGTCTTATGCAGATCACCGATGCCATCCATTGGAATTTTTGGTTGGAGACCACGTGTTCCTTCGTGTTTCCCCACGGAGGGGACATAAGCGATTTGGAAGGGGGTCTAAGTTTTCTCCGCGATACATAGGCCCATTTCAGATATTGAGTAGGGTCAGACCTGTTGCATATAGGTTGGCATTACCTCCCAGTTTGAGTCGGGTGCATAATGTCTTCCATGTATCCCAGTTGCAAGCATATCATCCCGATCCCACACATGTGTTGGACTGGAGTACTCTGGATATTGAGGAGGATATGATGGTTGTCGAGGCACCTCTACGCATTTTGGATAGGCGCGAGAAGCAGCTACGAGGAAACACTATTCCGTTGGTTCGAGTATTATGGAAACACCGAGGTATGGAGGAAGAGACTTGGGAACGTGAAGCTAAGATGCGTGCTCACTACCCTGATCTATTTGAGGACGAACAATCCTGAAGGAGGGGACGAAGGCAAACATCAAACATCCACGTAATCAGGTACTATTGATTATTTTTGCTGTTGCACATTGTGTTCATTGGTTGTGGTCGTTTAATCATTCCAAGTTTTCTTTTCGAGGACGAAAAGTCTTTAAGGGGGAGAGGATGTAAGGGGTTCTTGGAGTTAGCCTTGAGTAAGAGACCTTGTCTTAGAGAATGAACATCAGAACAGTGAGGTGCTAGTCAAATGGAGAATTTTGACTATACTTGGGCTGATTTCGGAGTTTGAGGCCCTGAGGAGTATTTTGGGAATTTCACATATATTTAAATATCCCAATTAACATTTATTTGAGGGATTTCTTTTACATATTTGTTGGACTTAATGAATTGGCCTATTGAGCTTAAGAGGTGAGTTATAAAAGCTTGGCCTTTGGGCTTTTAGATGCTAGGCTTTAAATTAATCAAAATTACGTCATTTTGATGTAGGGATTCACTTAATCAAAACTACGTCGTTTTGATTAAGTGGGGTCTATATAAAAAGGTGGAGTTCAAAGGATTAGGGTTTTGGACCCCTTGCAACCCTTGTAGCCGTCGAGAGAGAGAGAGAGAGAGAGAGAGAGAGAGACACGGCCAGAGAGAGGGAGAGACGGCCAGAGAAGGAGGGAGACGATCCAAGGCCGACGATCTAGGGTTCCTGCTGATGACGGGAGACCGGAGGCGTCGAGGTAGCTAGGATACAACGATCTGTTGTATTCCCATTCTTGAGGTAGGGATTTCTTGATCAACCCTTGAAACTCTCTCACAAAATTCTGGATTTTTACCTGTCATGGATGTGATGATGAGTATATACCTATATATATATAAGCGCGTGTTGGTTTATTGTGAGATTTTCAATAGATATCTGAGGGAAAATTGATTTGGATGGCCTGGGTTTGTCTGGATGGGTGGTTAAGCATGAGTGTAGAGGCTGGAATTGAAAATAGGCCTTGTATCCTAGGTTTAAAGCCTAATAATTTACAAACTAACCGGAATTGGAGGTGGTTCTTTTAGAGAGAAGTCTTTAGAATAACAAAGCAAAGAAAATTGTGCAAAAACATGGCTGCACGCCAATTTGCATGCCATATCCCCAATTGGCGGGCAGGTTCAAATACCATGAAAATTTGCCCTGGACTTCCCTGAGGTGTGTAAAATGTAAGGAGCCAAAAATACCCCTGCACACCATATGGCCCATATGACGTGCACCCTTCATTTTGCTTCTTTTGGCTGCCCCATTTAGCTAGAAGTCCCTTGTGTGAAAAATAGAGTGATTTGGATAATAAGCATGAGTTGAATTTGTCTTAAAATTTGCCAAAACAGCTCAAAAACACCTATGTTGGTAGAACTGTAAACTATAAATGTTAGTGATTGCTGTTGTATAGTATGAGCTGAATGCCCCGTGGCATGTACCCTGGTTGTACAAGTTTGGGACAGCACCCATGTCAAGTCCTTTCTCTTCTAGGTGCTTGCACCAACCCCTTGACCCTTTGGGTGCGGGAATGGCGGTCACTACCCATTTCCAAGTGAAAGGAAATTGGGGCGTGACAACAAGAGCCTTCTTCCTCTTGTCATCCTTCTTGCTTGAGAAGCCTTTGGTATTCTTCTTTTGCTCAGCTGCCTCCTTTTTCTCCCTCTTCAGCTTGTAATAATCGACAGCAAAGTGGTCGGGCCTATTGCAGTGATAGCACTGCAACTTCTCCTTTTCCTTTCTCTTAGAGAGGGATGAGGATGATTGCCTAGCTTTCCTTCTGTAGTTCCCCCTTCTCTTCAATAGCTTCTTGATCAGAAAAGTTACCTCTTGATCTGAGGTGCTGTCTGTATCAAGCTCTTCAACATCTTTTTCTTCTTCCTCAGAAGATGGTTCCCTAGATTCAGCAGCCTTAAATGCAACGGACTTCTCCTTTTTCTTGGAAGGGTTCTCAAATGCCTCAAGTTCTTCTTTTTGCATTTCAAACGTCTTGAGGTCCATATACAGTGCTTCCAAGGCACAAGTCTTCCATTCCTTCAGCTGACGAATGACTGATGTCTTTATCAGTAGTCTCAACGGTAGAGATCTCAGAAATTTGTCATTTTTGTCCTGAGAGATCTCAACATGGTACGTCTTCATTCGTTGAATTAGACCAGTGAACCGTTTATATATATACTGTCAAGTGATTCCTTAAGTTCACATCTTAAGGCTTCATACTCCTGTTTGAGCATGAAGATCTTGTTGTCCTGAATCTGTTCATCTCCTTCATAGATAAGGCAGAGTTTGTCCCATACCTCCTTTGTCGTTTCAAGATCCTGCTCATCCGTGAACAAATCATCATCAAGTGTAGAGAAAAGTATGGCTTTTGCTTTAAAGCCAAGCTTTACTTTCATCTGCTCCACCTTAGACCAACTGTCTGGGTCTTTCGTTTGTAACCGGCCTCTCTACATGCTCAATGGGGTGAATAGCCCATTCTTTATTGTTTCCCAGAGAAAGGTGTCAATCATGTCTAGGTGAGCTCTCATTATTGCTTTCCATTTGGAGAAGCACGCGGGTGTGCACATAGGGACTTGTGAGGATGAGCCAGGAAAGATGTCGTAGAAGTCCTCTTGTTCTTTCTTGTTGCTACTGGTGCTTGGTTCATCTTGCTCCTGTTCGCCAGCTAGTTCCACTACTGGAGCATAACTTACTTCTTGTTCCGCAGGTGAAACTAGAGCTTGCTCGAGAGCTGGAGCTGCGCTGCTGGAATCTATATCTGCTGTTTAGGGATCTGTACAGACTTGTAGAACTTGCTCTGATACCAATTGTAGGTCCCAAAGGTGAGTCTAGAGGGGGGGTGAATAGACTTTATTCGCGGAAGCTTAGATTGTTAGCCGGTTTCTTTGATCTTCTAAAGACAACTATGATGTGAGTGTTAATGGAGATGATGGCAATACGGAGTAGGAGTGACAATGAGCTATCCAACAAATCTGAGAAGAGAGTAAATGCTTAAATGATAATGGTTCTCAGATGTGAAAAGTTGGAATATTCCTACGGATGTCAATATGAACTGATTTACTCCGTATGGAATGTTCTATGATAAATATGAGATTCGACACAAAGGTTGTGCTGGATCTTGGATGAACAAGAAATTGATTGGTGCACAGATAGATTGTTCTTGTTCTATCTTCAACACAGTGCACAACACTTAGATGAATTCTCTCCTCGTCTCTCTCTCTCATGCATTGTGTAATGACCCGTGTTTTGGGATGTGGAGTTAGTCACAGTTTTGCCTTTTGGGGTGGCAATTGTTGGGTTTTAGGGAATTTTATTCCCACACATATTAGCTTGAACACTTTGTATGATGATAGGAAAGCTTGAGGTAAGAGATGAGCTCAAAAGGGAACCTTTAGGGGGTGCATGTGACAATGGCTTGTCACGGGCAGTGGTGTTTTTGCATGGGAGCCTTCCAGAAGTTATTCTAAGTCTTGTGGCAAAATCTTAGGGCATTTGGAGCTTGCACGTGACAATGACCTTTGTCACGTGCAACCATGTTTTTGCACTATCACCTTGGTTTTGTTATTCTAATAATCTTTTCCCAAAGGGACATGTTTTAATTATGGGTATTATGTCATGTGTGGATGCGGGAAGGTTGTAACCCGTTTAATCAAAACTACGTCATTTTAATGTTGAGGTGTCTATATAAGGAGGAGGAACCCTCTTTGTTTTTGGTTTTAGGGTTTCAGTTGTTAGCCACCACAGCTGTCGCAGAGAGAGGGGGAGAGAGGCAAGGAGAGCTTCTGGTTGTAGCTGTTGGGGTGACTCACGTGGGTGGATGACATCTAGCGTGGCAGCAAGGAGGATTTTCCAGAGGTAGGGGTTCTATTCTTCCTTGAATCTATCCCATGGTTGTGGCCTTGTGGTAGGCGATTTGTGGCTTTTTGGATATATATATATATATATTTAAATCCATATAGGTGTGATCTCCTATTTGGATGTTGGCCTTCAATGGCATGTTTCGTTTGATTTTGACGTTGAGTCCGGGGTATGGGAACTCTCGGGGTTCGTTGCGGGGCAGTTGGCCTTAGAGGCTGTTGGGATGTTTGTGCTTCATTAGGCTTCGTTCCGCTATAAGATCATGTGGGAAACCTTGGGGTTTCCGGGGGGGGGGGGATATACTTGATATAATGATTGTTGATCCATATGCGTGCTATGTGTTTGATTGTATGCCTGTGTAGCTGAGATGCATGTGATGCGTTTGATTGTATGCCTGTGTGGCTGAGATGTATGCTATGTGTTTGATCGTATGCTTGAGTGGCTGAGATGTATGCTATGTGTTTGATTGTATGCCTGTGTAGCTGGAGCCTTCGAGGCTGGTTATGGAGCCCGGTGGTTGTGGAAGCCTGTGGCTAGTTATGGAGCCTGGTGGCTGTGGAAGCCCGTGGCTGGTTATGGAGCCTGTGTGGCTGTGGTAATGGTTGTACCTGTTAATGTGGCTTCTTTGTGTATAAATGTTGATTATGGCCTGTCTGTATAGTATTGCCACGACACTGCAGTCGTGCACGTCAACATGTAGATGTTAGGAGCATGGGATGGGTTGGGGAGTGTCATCACTGGTTTTCGTTCGGGCCCATTTGGGGTGGGCACAAACTAAACCAATGGTGAGAAAATTTAGAGTCGCCACCAACTGTTTTTGGGGTACAGTTGGATACCCTCTACTTTGAGTAGTAAAAAGATGTGGTCTACGTTATCAGAAAAGGGTTCGGGAGTTGGTTACGTGTAGGAAAGGATTAGCACCCCTACAGCGCCCTTTCGGTATCTAATTTAGGAGGAGGAGGTTTTATTTTATTTGTACTGCCATAGCTGGGTTAGGTTTCCTAAAAAGTCTATGATTTTTATTTAGATAAGTTATTTATTAAAGTCATGGTTAAAATGGATTTATCCTAAATTTCTAAAGGGAATCCTAAAAGTTTTGGGTTTTGTTTGAAATGGAGAATGAGATCCTATGGGTTGGTTTTGGGTTTTTGGTTTTGCTTTGGGAAATTGAAGTCCTAGAAAATGATTTTTTATTTTTCCCCTTTTTTTGGTTTTTTTTTTTGGGTTAGAAAACATACATTTTTTTTGTTTTATTTTTTTGTTTTTTGTTTTTTGTTTTTGTTTTTTGTTTTATTTTTTGGTTTTAGAAATTGAAGTACTAATTTTGGTTTTTTTTTAGGCTTTAAAACATGAAAACGGTTTGTTTGTTTGTTTTTGTTTTGCTTTTTCAAGGAGACATTTTGAACACATTTTGAAAACTTTTTATAGAAAAACATGTTATAGAAGACGTTTTGGAAAAACATTTTGTGGAATTCATTTTGTTATTTTTTTGTGTTTTTTTAAAGCTTTAAACCTAAATCTACACGTTTCAACAATTAAAAATACATAGGAACACATATATCAAAATAGATGTGGTGTATGAGTGTGACATCCACAAAAGAAAAGTAAAAACACTCTTTTTTTTCTTTTTTTCTTTTTTTTTTCTTTTTTTCATCTTCTCCCTTTTGATGCCTCTCTTTTGCTTCTCTTTTTTACTATACTTTATATATTTACAATGTACAACATAGGAAGAAATACAGGAAAATATAGTGAAAGAGGCTGAAAAACAATTACATCAAATATAGATAAGCTAAAAACGAAAACTAGAATAATGCTAAAAAAACAATTACATCAAATATAAATACAAATAAGCTAAATAAATAAATGAACAAAGAAACAGATGCAAAGTGAACTGACTTTGGCTTTGGATTGGGAATCCGGCAGTGATATCGTTAGCGGGAGGATAAATCTCCAAAGGCTGGCCGATTGGACTTGGGCCGAAGGTTGAACGCCGCTGGATGGAGCTGCAAAATCTGTGTCTCTCTTTTTGTTTTTTTTCTTTGGATTTGATTTTCTGATTTTGGTATTGTTGCTGAAAAGAAAAGAAAATAGAACTGGGGGATTGACAATGGTGTTGCAGAATTTTTGGGTTTGAAATGGGGGTGAGTGTATGTATGAATGCTGGCAAAGTGAAGAGAGAAGTGAGGAGAAAAGGAAAGAAAAAGAATTCGGATGGTATGTTTTTTTTTTATTGGGAGGCAGGAGTTGGGCGAATTTGAGATGGAATGGCAGCAAATCTGGGCGTTCTTCTTTCTCTTTTCTCTCTTTCCTGCAGGACGTCCTCTCTTTCTAGGCGTGAACTCTATTTTTTTTTGTTTTGGGGCTGCACTCTTCTTTTTTCTCTCTACCGAACCTCTTCCTTTTCTATCTCTCCTTTTTTGTTTGAACTCTCTGTTTTTCTTTCTTTTCTCTCTCTGTTTGTGCTGGGATGAGGCTGGGGCTAAATGGTAGCAGGTTTTTTTTCAACGATGATGGCTCTCTCCTCTTTTCTTTCACGAACAGGCCTCTTGCGCAGGGTCGAGACGCATCTTAACGGGCTGCGAAATTTTTTTGGCTGGACTCATTAATTGCTGCAATAAATGTTTTGTCGGGTGTATTATTATTTCCAGCTTTATTAATTCGTAGATTCGGTGCTTGGTCGGGTGGACAGCTTGTGCAAACAGGGCAGCTCGTAATTGCCTTTTGAATTTGTATTTTAGCAAGACATGTGGACCGATGATGATTCTTTGTCGGGTGGCCAGCGCAGACGGGTCTCGTGAACAACCAGCGAGAGAAAAACAAAGCCAGCGAGAAAAGCCAGCGAGAAAAGCCATCAGCGACGGTTAAAAGGCAAAGGGTCAAAATGTCGGCAGGGACGAAGCTTCGGTGGGACGAAATTTCGGTAGGTCGAAGGTCAACGGGTCGAAGTGTCGGCAGGTCGAAGGTCAACGGTCAATAGGTCAAAGGCTTACAGGCGTCCGGGTCAAAGTTCGAAGGTCGGAGTGTCGGCAGGTAAGGTTTATAGGCTTCGCGTGTCCAGGGTCGAAGGGTCGAAGGTCGAAGTGTCGGCAGGTCAACGGTGAACGGCCAACGGGTTGAAGGTTCGCAGGTCAAGGCATTGTAAGTTGCGGGTCGAAGGCGTCGCAGGTTGGCGTCGTAAGTCATGGGCGTCGTAAGTCGCGGGGTTCGAAGGTCCGAAGGGGCGAGTCGTGGGTCGGAGTGTCGGCAGCGGGGCTTCGAGGCTTCGAGGCTTCGAGGCCGGGGCCGGCTTCCTGGGGCTTCGAGGCTTCAAAGGTCAATGGGTCGAAGTGTCGGCAGGTCAACGGTCAATGGTCAACCCCGAAGTTTTAATTACCTTTTTACCCTTACCCACAATGCAAAAATGGACAAACTTTGGGAGATTGTTTGGGAAGCTCCGTATTCGCCTGAATAGTCATTTTTGAGAATCTCGCATGGTCACATTTTCGGGCCCTTTGACCAGGGGCATTATCCGTCTTTTGGAACGTTTTGACTTTTCCAACGAAAGTTGTTGTGGCCATAACTTCTTCATTTTAAGTCTGATTTGAGCTCGGTCAAGTGCGTTGGTCTCCAATTTTCATCCTCCAACACTTGGTGTTGGTATTGGGGCGCTTCAAGGATTTGTAGCAGAAGTCATTAATTTTGGACTCCCCCATCCGTGTCAATTGTGTCGATCTCATGCAGATTGGGGTAGACCATTCCTTGGAAGTATGGGATCATTGTGGACCTGTTCAACAAGGTATATGGCATGGGCAGAAAGGTATATCAAACGGGGTTAGTATGTCCATCCTGGACAAAATGGGGTTCAACAGGGAGACATGATCCCTACTGAGTTGTGGTTGCTCACCCCTCCCATTGTGTTTTGTTTACTTTTTAGGAACTTACAGGCGTTAGGTGGGAACACCAAGGTGGAAGACAGTTCTGCTTTATTGCTTTGTTTAATATTATTTTGTGTTATTATTTTTGTGGGACCTTTGTAACCCCAGTGGAGAGATATTGTAAGGGGAAATTTAATTGTAATAAAGGCATGTTTGGTTTGTGAACGTTAATTGTGTTTCAAATCTAATAAAGCTAACTAAATTGCCTTGGTGATTATCTAATGTGGAGGTTGTGACATTCTGTGTGGAACCTTGTATCCTACCCCTTTATCCATCGCGTGGGTAAAGGGGAGTCATGAACCGGTTTCCTCGGGTTGGAAATCCTAGGCGTGACAGTTTGGTATCAGAGCATGGTCTAGTTGGCCTAGGGTAGTGGGCGGATCTGGTTATCTTGAGTCCTTTGGAGGAGCCTAGAGGGACGTGCCTGATCAATATGGTCCTCTTTGAGCCTCGAAGGTGTACTTGGGGTAGTCTAGTTTTGTGGTAGGATTTGCATGCACTAGCATTAGGGCACTAGTTGTGATATTCCCAGGTTCAAAGCACAGTTATCTTTAAATAAGGGTTTGTATACAGAGAGGGGGGTGAATCTGTATACTATAAAACTTTCCTTAAGTTTTATGAGTAGAATACTTAGGAGATATCTTTCACAGATGCAGTCTTCGTTTGGGTGATGTATTAGTGTCTCATGCAAAATCAGTCACAAGCAAGCATGTATGGAAAAGAAAGACAGAGACGCACAATATACGTGGTTCGATCAATGTGATATACTCCACGGTGGTGAGGGTGTACATACACCAAGTCCAATCCACTATGTATCTTATAGTACAGTAGGGTCTAGCCCTTTTGACAAATAAGATGAACTCTCTCTTCTTTTCAATGCAAATACAAAAACAGTATTTCTCTAGACTTTACTCACTGTAAAAATCTATTTGTGCAATCTGCTCCTTCATTGATGACCGTTTGCTATGCTCGACCTTCAATCACTCCTTTGCCGGACTTACGATCTGTTCACCAAATGTATGAGGCAGAAAGATGGATGAACTCACTGTTATCTTTCTTTCAATCTCCCTCTCTCTCTCTCTGTTTTTATGAACTACTCTACGTCGCCTCTTGTATCTCTGCAGATACGTTTCTTCACTGCACAAAGAATAATATTCGGCGCTCTTTACGTCAGGAACATTCCTTGCTTTTTTAATATTCGCTGAAGTCTAAAACCCTCCAGCTAGGGTTAAGCATGTTTCAGCCTGTGATCTTCACCGTAGAAACAAGTTAAATCCCTCTCGGATGGTGTCCACATGTTTTGTAGTACTCAGTGTACTTAAAACCACTGCTTGGGTAACGACTTAGTGAAACGATGAGTGTCCGCGCGTTTTACTCCTTCGCAGCGCGCTCCGTTCCTTTCACAAGCCACAGCCTCGGAGATATTGCCTCGTAGCCTTTCTATGCGTCTACGAGTCTTCCTCTTTGATTCTTCGAGTCTGAGTCTTCGAACCAAGGGCATTCATCTTCAATACTTCTGCTTTCTGGCTTCGAAGCTAGGTCAGAATCAGTGCAACAAGCTTTTAAGCTCTACGAGTCTTCGAGTCGGACAACTGCATTCTACCTTGGCTAGTAGATACTTCCGGGTCTATGCAACAGGTCCTACGACCCTGTGAGCTTCAGTCTACGACCCTACGTGCTACGACTCAACGAGTCTTAGCTTCAAATCTGCGAGACGCGGTTTTGGATCTGTCTGCACCTTGAGTCTACGACCCTACGATCCTGTGTCCCTTTGAGGCTTCGACCCTGTACCCCTACGAGGCTTCGACCCTATGGTCCTTTGAGGATGCTACGAGCCTCATGGTTTGTCAGTCTACGTCCTGTGAATCTTCGTCCTTTGAGTCTTTTGATCTACGACCTTCGAGTCTTCTGATCTACGACCCGCGGGTCTACGACCTTCGAGTTAAGACGTACATAGGTAGACTCCCTCTACGAGCTCACTCTAAGAGATCACTCTACGAAGTTGTCCAACCAAGTATGGTGGATCTTCGACCCAGATGTTCGAGCCTGCGCGTTCCGTTTCCTGCAACATGTTGACAACAATGACAACGTAACCTTGTGGGAACAACAATCTCCCCCTTTGGAATTGTTGGCAACATAACGGAATAACATTGCTCCCCCTGAACGCCTCCACTGCATGCTCCCCTTGAACACAATACTCTCTTTCTTCTCCCCCTTTGCCAACCAATTGCAAAGAACGAGAAGGGGGAAAGCAACCGATGCCCTATGCGTAAGGAGGTAGATGCACAGACAGCCCGCTGCGGTGTCTGTCAAACAGCTCCATGGAAAGAGGTTTGGTGAGGATGTATGTCGTTTGTTCCTGCGTAGGAACATACACCAATTGCACAGTTCCCTCTTCCACCTGTTCCTTGATATAGTGGTAGCAATAGTCAATATGCTTGGTCTTTGAATGCTGAACGGGATTTCTGTTAATATTAACTGCACTCTGGTTTTTCACACCAGATGTTAATAGGTAACTCCACATCCACTCCCAAGTCTGACAGTTGCATATGCATCCATACCACTTGAGTACATGCTACATGGGCAGCCATATACTCTACTTCTGCTGTGCTACAAGCAACACTGTTCTATTTGTGGCTCAGCCATGCAACACATTTAGAGCCCAGATAAAAACTGCAGCCACTTGTAGATCGTCTGTTATCTATATTCCCAGCCCAGTCTGCATCAGTGTAATCCTGTAATTCATTAGAATCCTTAGACGGATACCATAACCCCATTTCTAGTGTACCATTTAGGTATCTAAGAATTCTCTTGAATGCCAGCAAGTGAGACTCCTTCGGATCCACTTGATATCTACTTGCCTGGCACATAACTTGCATGAGATCAGGTCGGGAGGTTGTAATGTATAGGAGGCTTCCAATCATGCCTCGATACTCTTTTTGATTTACACTTTTACCTTCCTGATCTTTGTGTAGTTTGCAACCTGTAGGCATTGGTGTTCTAACAGGCCTGCTATCATTCATCCCATACTTCTGTAACAATTCTCTGGCATACTTGTGCTGTGATAAAAAGATTCCTTCAGCAGTCTGCCTGATCTGTAATCCCAAGAAGTATGTTAACTCACCTATGAGAGACATTTCAAATTCATCACTCATTTTCTTGGCAAATTCCTCACATAGCCCTGAGTGACTGCCTTCGAATATGATGTCATCTACATAGACTATGGTAGCCAGCTGACCTCTCTCTGAATTCAGTATATATAAATTATGATCCATTATTCCTCTACTAAAGTTCATTTTCTGTAGATACCCATCCAGTCGGCTGTACCATGCCCTATGAGCCTGCTTCAGGCCATACAAGGCTTTCTTTAACCTACATACATGTGTCTCATCATCAGTAATCTGTACTCCATCTAGTTGCTCAATATAAACTTCCTCTTTCAGCAATCCATTCAGAAATGCAGACTTCACATCCATTTGATAGACTTTGAACCTCTTGTGTGCTGCCAATGCAAGAAACATTCTAATCGTTTCTAACATTGCTACTTGGTGTAAATGTCTCATCAACAGCCTATACCCTCAATTTGAGAGTATCCTTTGCACACCGATCCTAGCCTTGTTCCTAATAACCTTGCCATCTTCATTCAGTTTATTTCTGAATACCCACTTTGTTCCGATGACATTTTTACTCTTTGGTCTAGGAACCAGCTCCCATGTCTTGTTCTTTTCAATTTGGTCTAGCTCATTATTCATTGCTATGACCCAAGCTTCATCCTCTACTGCTTCTCCAACTGTTTTGGGCTCTATCTGAGAGAGTAGGGTAGTAGCTCTTGTAAACTTTCTTCTGGTAGTTACACCTGCTTGGGGATCACCAAGGATCTGATCCTTGTCATGTACACTGGACCATGTCCTCCTGGTCTTTTTGGTTGAATCTTCTCTAGGGTTGGACTCTTCCTTCTCTTCTTCATCAGACTTCTCTGAGTCTGTGTCCTCATCTTTCTTTTCCTTTTCATGCTCAGTCTCTTCTTCCATCTGAGGTACTGCTTCTTCAAAATCTAGATTCTCATCCTCGGTTACATCATTCTTCCAATTTTCATCCACTTTAACTTCACTTGAAGTTATAACTCTTCCAAGTCTTGGAAGAAAGACTATATCCCTTTGTCTGATATGAGTATCCAACGAATGTTCCTTCCTCAGATCTGGCATGAAACTTTCCTCTTCCTTACTCCTTTATCTTCACGAAGCAAGGACTTCCAAATATTCTGAAGTATTTGGCTGTTGACTTCTTCCCACACCATAATTCATAAGGTGTGCAATCTGTTCTTGGTCTTAATGTTACTCTGTTCAGAAGATGGACTGCTGGTCTTGTTGCCTCTGTCCAAAACCTTACATGTAGATTAGCTTCCAGCAATAAGGTTCTGCCCATTTCAATGACAGCCCTATTTTTCCTTTCAACAACTCCATTTTGCTGTGGAGTCCTTGCTGCTGATAATTGATGCTGAATCCCACGTTTATTCAAATATCCTTTAAAGGCTTCATTTGTACACTCAGTACCCTGATCAGATCTCAATATCTTAATCTTTCGACCACAGTCATTTTCAGCCATTCTTCTATACTTCTTGAAGCACTCCAAAGCTTCTATTTTGTGCTTTAGATACATAATACAAGTTCTTCTGGTGAAGTCATCCACAAATAAGATGAAATATCTTTCACCATTGAGTCCCTTATTTCTCATTGGTCCACATAAGTCTGTATGCACAATATCTAGAGCTGCTTTAGAATTGTACTCTTTTACTTTATAATG
Source organism: Taxillus chinensis (assembly GCA_023512835.1). Taxonomy (NCBI): domain Eukaryota; kingdom Viridiplantae; phylum Streptophyta; class Magnoliopsida; order Santalales; family Loranthaceae; genus Taxillus; species Taxillus chinensis. Next base: position 56,350,777 of record CM042090.1, on the reverse strand, counting down.
AAATCTGGCTTGTTTTCCATGTAAGCATGCTGAGCAGACATGCTCTCTTTCTCTTTTGATGTCTGGGATATCCCTAATAGCCTTGTAGTTCACAAGTCTCCTCATGTTCTTCTGATTCAGATGTCCCAGTCTCCTATGCCAGAGTTTATTTTCTTCTACTTTCGTCATATGACAGTTATGGGTCTTGCTCTCAACAATTACATACAAGTCCCCATCTGTCCTTCTTCCAGCTGCTACTGTGTTTCCATTTTCTCTCTTTACTTGACAACCAGTTTTAGTAAAGGTCACTTCATGACCTGCATCACACAGTTGACTAACAGATGCGAGATTATACTTCAATCCTTCAACATGCAACACATCCTTCAGTTTGTCCTTACCCCATTTGGCGGAGCCTAGCCCCTTGATCTTCAGAGAGCTATCATTGCCAAATTTCACTTTGCCAGATTAGTCTTTGTTTACATATGACAGTTTCTTCAGGTCACCAGTCATGTGACCTGAGCAGCTGCTATCAAGGATCCACTGTCTGTCCTTGATGTCTGTTTTCAATGCAATCTCAGCAATGTAAGCTACTTCTTTCCCTTAAGCCATATAGACTTGTTTTACTTTAGACTTGAAGCACTCTCCCTGTTTTACTTTAGACTTGAAGCACTCCCCCTGAGATGTAGACTTCATAGTCTTTTAAGATGCTATCTCTTTCCTTTTCTCTTGAACTTTCACAGTATCCTTTTTCTTATTCTGCTCAGGAATAAGTACTCTTCTTGCACTGTGTTGTTCACTCCCGCAATTATCACAAACATCCAAGTCTGAAAGTATAGCAAACTTGTTGCCTGTGGTAATCGGCCTCGGCTTCCACCAGCATGAAGTTTCTTCATGACCTTGTTTCTGACAGTAAGTGCCGAAACTTCTAACCGGTTTCTTTCTTTCCTTCTGATGCAAGTTCCTTGTGGATGCCTTCATCACAGTTCTAGGACTTTGCACCGGATACCTCCACCAACAGTGTCTGGCCATGTGTCCCCACACTGCACAGTAGTAACAACGACCCTGAAAGCTGGTGTTGTTCACCCTCTGAATAACTGGGATCTTCTTCAAAATAGGCCTGGCCTTGACAGTTGGTTTCACACATTTACCTTCTTTCTTAAGGGGCACCCGAACACTTGAAGAAATGACATTTGCATTAGATTTCTTCATATTCTTGGAATGCTCAGATTTCTGAACATATTTGGTCACTCCATTGAGCTTGGACTCCTTCAGATGTCTCTTTATCTTCTCATCATTTACGCCACCCTTCCCTTTCATGTTGCTCAGGATCACGTCACTCCCTCTCTCCATTTCATCCAGTGGATTGTTGTGGGAAAGAGGATTGACTACCTTCGTTGGATTATCTGAATTGACAGCCATTCCCGTAACATGCAGTGTCACCCCGTTCTTCTGAGCGTCTGGTGTTTTGATGAGTGATCTGATCTGGGAGCTGCCAGAGGTTGAGGCTTGACTGGCTCCATCTTTTGAGATCTTCTGTTGAAGGCCTACTAGTTCTTCTTCAAGCAATTGGATTGTGGTGTCTCTGGTGGTAAGTTCTGTGGTGATGTCATCACGGGTCTTGATTTGCTCCTCTAACTTGAACTTTAGATTGACAATCTCCTCGCAGAACGCCTTGGAGTCCACCAACACCCTATCCTTTTCACCTCTGATTTCAACAAGCTCTCCCTTGGTTAGCTTGAGCTCTCCCTTGAGCTACTTTATCCTGCAACCTCTCTTGCGGATCTCCTCAGTAGCAAGCTCTAGCTCCTCCTCTAGATCTACTTCTTCTTCTATTGCCTCATCCTCCTCAGAGGCAGTGCTGCCATTGTCTACCTCTATCTTGGTGACAAAGGCACAATCCGATGAACATTCCATTTCATCATCAGATTCAGTAATCCGGCTCATGTAATTCTTGTGTGAGCCCTTCTTCTTCTGTGGAGCTGCTGGTCTTCTGTGGAATAGCTTCTTCGGTATGATGACTTCTTCCACTTCGTATCCTCTTCATCCGAGGCTTCATCATCCGAGTCATTAGCTTTCACTTTGCATTGAGATGCAAAATGCCCCCGCTTTCCACATTTAAAACATCTGAGGGAAAGCCCTCCTTTCCCTTTTCCTCCAGCTTGCTTTCCTGCTCCATTCTTTCTAAATTTTCTGGTAAAGTAGGCTACCACCTCATCTTCACCATCTTCACTGTCACTGTCCTCTTGTTCGTCTTAGGACTCACCTTCCTTCTTTAATTTTAATTTTCTCATATCCCTGAAGGTTACTTCTTTTGATTCCTTGACTGTGGGCTGGGATGTTGATGTAGATGGCTCTTCATAAGAGTGCAGTTTCATCTCGAATGCAGTCAGACTGCATTGAAGCTCCTGAAGTGACATTGTCTCCAGGTTTCTGCTATTCTCCAAAACTTCCACCCTTGGAATGAATCTTTTGGGTAGAACTGTTAACAACATCTTAACTATTGAAAAGTTCTTTTTATTTTTGCCATGACTTCTCATGTCATTGACAATCTTAGTTAATCGCACAAAGAACTCCTATATATTTTCTTGCTCCTCCATTTTAAGAGCTTCGAACCGTTGTGTATACAATTGCCGCTGTCATCGCTGGTTTTCGTCCGAGCCCGTTTGGGGTGAGCTCAAACTAGACGAACGGTGAGAAAATTTAGAGTCGCCACCAATGGTTTTTGGGGTACAGTTGGATACCCTCTACTTTGAGTAGTTTAAAGGTGTGGTCTGCGTTATCAGAGAAGGGTTTGGGAGTTAGTTACGTGTAGGGAAGGATTAGCACCCCTACAATGCCCTTTCGGTATCTATTTTCGGAGGAGGAGGTTTTCTATTTTATTTGTACTGCCACGACTGGGTTAGATTTCCTAATAAGTCTATGATTTTTATTTAGCTAAGTTATTTATTAAAGTCAGGTGAAATGGATTTACCCTAAATTTCTAAAGGGAATCCTAAAAGTTTTGGTTGTTTTTTTGTTTGAAGTGGAGAATGAGATCCTAGAGGTTTATTTTGCTTTTTGGTTTTATTTTGAAAATTAAAGTCCTAAAAAATGGAAATATGTTTTTTTTTTTTTGCATTTTCCCTTTTTTTGGTTTTTTTTAGAAAACAATTTTTTGGTTTTTGTGTTTTGTTAAAAAAAAATGTTTTGTCTTTGTTTTTGTTTTGTTTTTGTAGGTCCCAAAATGAGTCTAGAGGGGGGGTGAATAGACTTTTCTTTCGTGTGCGGAAGCTAGACTATTAGCTGGTTTTGGATTCTTTTATAGATGACTATGATGTAAGTATTTATGGAGAAGACGATAGTGGTATTGAGGATAGCGTGAGTGATGATGAACTATCAGACAAAACTGAGATAAGAGTAAATCCTCTTTTCTCTACAGATCTCAGTTGTGAAAGAGATGGTTTATGATAGATCGAAGTGTAGAAAACAGACAACACATAGATCAAGACTTAATGGAAGTGCTAGATCTTTGATGAATAACAAGGTTAGTGAATAATCGAATAGATTGCTCTTTTTCTTGATTCAACACGGCGCACAACACTTGTCTAAATTCTCTCCGAGTCTCTTTCTCTCTTGTTGGAACACACTCCTTAGTTCTGCAAAGGATTGGTTTTCTCTAAGTTCGTCAAAACCATTATCTTGTGTTCTATGTGTTTCTTTCTCTTAAGAGAGAGATTAAACTCTTGATTTTGTCGTTACGTGCGTGAGAGATATATTTTTAAAATTAAAGTGCTTGTGCGCCATGATGTCCATCCCGACAACCTGACTTCCCGCCACTGAAAATGCGGAATGTCAGGGGATGGGTTAATCTGCTTTGATTTGTAGATCGGATGCCCATACTGCGTATTTGGCATGCAGTCAATCTTGGCCGTTCATCCGTGGATGGTAGTTGGCAGCAATTAATGTGTCATTAATGCGCTCAACTGCTCGGGATGGCGCATGTTTGTTGTACAAACCCTAGCCGACAATATCGCTAAGTGGCTGTGTTTAGGGTTGTAAGTTTGCCTCGGAGGTGGATGCCTCGTAGGTTCGGTGACTCGAAGATTTCAGTTAGTACCTGTAGAAAGTTGCGAAGTCTTGCTTCAGGCTTTATGGTGTTTCTGCGAGTCTACGACTCACATCTTCGAGTCTTCGAGGCTGGAGGTTAAGTTGGATTAGCCTTTTAATGTCACTCTGTTAACTAAAGTCTATGACTCTACGAGTCTGTGACTCTTCGAATAACGCTTAGAGTGACTTCTTCGAGTTCAGCTAATCTACCTGTTATTGTAGCTACGAGTCTATGACTCTAGTTCTGCGGGTCTACGACTTTCGGGTCTCTCAGTTTACTATATTTGACTAAGTGATCTAAAAATCTTCGACTCTACAAGTCTTCAACTTCGCTTTTCTTCCTTAGTCTTTCACAGAGGCTCATAAACTGAGTTCCTGTATAACTACGACCCTTTAGCTACAACTCCCCACCATCGATCTCCGAGTCTGGAAGTGTAGCAATTTCTCTATAGTGACTGTGTCCCTTTAGTCTACAACTCTACGACCCTTGAGTTACAGTTTCATTTGTTTGCCAGTCTTTATATTATCGACCCTTCGACCTTCAACCTACGAGTCTATGAGTCCGGTTTTCTTTACACTGTTCGAAGGCTTCGACTCTGTGACTTTCGATCTACGAGTCTACGAGTCCAATTTTCTTAACAGTGTTCGAAGGTTTCCCTACGACTTTACGAGTCTTCGAGTCTAGTGATCATTGAAGTTCTGTTAATTGACTTACGTATTTATGGGGACTCTACGAGTCTACGAGTCTACGAGCCATTTAGCTTTGGTTACTGTTCTTAACACTTCTTCGACTCTACGAGTCTCCGAGCTTATTGACACTTACAGTAACACTCTCTTTTTCGTACTGTGACTCTACGACCTTCGACCCTAGATCTACGAGTTGCAATGTTCTATCACTGTTTCGCCTTGAGTCTCTAGACTCTACGAGTCTATGAGTCTCTTGCCAATACATCCTATGACAGTTTCACTTCTACGAACTTCGACTCTTCGATCCTACGACCTTCGGTTCTTCGAGTCTCCAGACTTAGACTATATTTTGGTAGCTTCATCAAATCCCATATTTCCAACAATCTCCCCCTATTTAATGTAAGCTGACAACATGTAATTGTATGAAGTCTGAGACTACAAGTTTTATGGGCAATTTTAGATTAATCAGAAGATGCCTTTGCTTGTAAAGAATTTGAAGGAATGCAGGATCAACTAGACATACTCCTCTCCCTCGTAGGCATGAAAGTTGCGTTAGCTGGCTCCTGTCAACTCCCCCTTACGACCTTATAAGCTTGCTCCCCCTAAGATAAACATTGAAAGCTGCGTTAGCTGGCTCCTGTCAACTCCCCCTTACGACCTTATGAGCTTGCTCCCCCTGAGATAAACAATCCCCCTTTCTGGGGTGAGGAACAAGCACCACAACATAAACCGAAGGGAGCAAGGGAAGAAAGCATAGAACAGCAGGCAGCATAGCAAAGACATACAGAGTAGATAACTGATAAACAATCATGACACAGAAGAGTGAAAAGCAAGAAATGCAGTGTACATGTAATTAGAGTACAGGACAGTTATGGGTTAAATTCAGAGTACAAGACACTCTGTGTGAATAGAAAAATAGCAGTTTGCTCACGCAGGAGTTGAGCAGGAGTCAAGTGTAATGAGGCCGCTCGACTGCTCACACGAACAAATTCAGGCATAAGAGCCGGGAACCCGTTGGTAGTCAGGATGCGGATGTAATGACAAACATAAAAGCCACAGCTGTGAGCATCAACCTGACTAGGAACGCCTTGTTTGACTCGCGTCATTTCCATCGGTTTGGAGAGATGATAACCACCACACCCATGCGAGTAGCCCTGCATGACACGGGTGAGGGCGCGATTGAATTCACGCAGTTGTTCACGCCGATGGAGTAGTAAGGTATTGGTTTGGAGTCGAAGATGATGATCCTTTGGTTCTTAAAGTCAATGTCGAGAAGAAACCAGTGCGGGGATATTGACAAGTAAGGAATTAGCACATGGTTTACTCATCCTAGGGACGGAAGGAATTCTCATATCTGTGACCTTGTATAATCTCGAGCATCGCTGCATCATCGAACAGCTGAGCCTACATGATCAGTAGACAGAGTTCTACCCTGGTATCTCGGCGGATGTGAAGAGGTAGCTTCTCGAGAAAGGACTTCTGGGCAAAGATGAACTGAGTCATCTCAAGGTTATCCATTTCTTCACCGTCATGGAGTAGTCAACAAAGATCAGGTCCAGTGAAGAAGGCTTCATAGCCGCAGGTCCTCGCAGTGGTATCCCCAGCAATGTAGGTGTTGAATGCAGCCAGTTCAGCGAAGGTGCCTCCAGTAGTTACAATGCGAGGTGGGGCAAGATGTTGGTCAGTAGTGGTAGCGATTGGTTTGATAGGTGAAGCAGGCATGGTGTACGCAGCCGTACTTAGATGTGAAGTGGAGGGGCCTGGCTGAGTGGAAGAGGATGGTTGGCAGGGAGCAGAAGGTTGCTTCTTCATGCGGGTTGCAATGGGAACATCATCATCATCAACAGAATCTGAGATGACAGTGGTTTTGTGTGTGCGCTTTCTCCCGCGCATGTAACTAGCAGTAGGTTGAGAGTGACTCAGAGGCGGTACGGCCGGTTGTGGAGTATCAACTGGTTCAGGTACAGGTCGGTTGGATGCCTGTGGGAGTGTGTTTTTGATAGTTAGAGATATTTCACCACTGGCAAGACGATGACATTCGGACAGAATAGCTCCCAAAGTTGTACTGAGTCCTTTATATTGTCTTTGGTAAGCTCCCTTGAGGTCTTCACAGTGCTCCTCCAGATGTCTAAATCCATCTGTGGCCGCACTTGTGAGTGATGTCACTTCTTGCTGCACCTTATCAAGGATACGGTCTGATGATTCAACTTGCATTTGTACCTCTTCCATGCTGGAGTCACTGGCTGCAGCATCAGGAGTGTCTTCCTCTTCTGCTACCTCTTCTACCACAATGCCTACCACCTCAGCATCATCTGGAGTAGATGTGACAGGTGAGTCCACCATGATAGGAGATGGGGCAACCACTGACACGGCTTCCACTGGGTCTCTACTTACAAGACCCTGCTCGACTAACCAATTAATTAGTTGGTCTCTATCTGCCATCTGTTTTCCAAAGGCAATCCATGCCTTTCGTAAATCAGCGGGGGTCATATGAGCCTTGGCATACTCCATGTAAAAATCTTCTAGCTCAGACTCCCCAAGGGTGCTCAACAGTACAGGTGTAGTACCCCTATCCTCTGGGGTTTCCTGTGCTGGTGTCTGCCCTCCAACTGTAGGTTTTCTTACTTCTGTAGTATCCTTGGGCAGCTCGACAGTAGGGGTCTCCTCAGGTGTAGGGTCTGTGGGGAGATGAGTTCTGGCAATGTTCTCCACCACTTCAGTTATATGTACTGTTTCGGCGGATGCAGAGGAGCCCCTAGAAGTCTGTGAGACACGAACCGTTTGTCGTGGTATGCGAGCTGGGGCTCGTACAAAGCTGGCTGTGTCTCTTGTACGACTTCTTGCACCTGACTCAGTCCTCCTCATTGACTTGATCTCCAGCCGTCCATCCTCATAAATACTTTTGAATATGTATTTGGTCGGCAGTGGCACTGAGGGCCTGTTGCAGAATACGTCAGGGTGCAGAAACATAAGGACTTTGGTGAGAATAAGTCCAAAGTGTCCCTTCTTGCTCTTGATCATGGAGTGTATCTGTGTTCCCCAGTCTACTCGTCTTCCCCGTAGAACACTGCACATGATCTTCATCTGCTCATGACTTGCAGAGTCATGAGCCGTCTTTTTACACAGCAGGCACTGTCCGGTAACTATGAGAGTTGCCAGTGCCTGACTGGAGAAACCCATCTTCAGGGCTCCCCGACCTTGCTTTTCGGGATTAGAGTACCCAAGAGAAGACTTACACTCCTCTCTGGAAAGACTAGGAAGAGGATCAAAGGTACCTTTTGGGAGTGGAAGTACATCTCGGATTGTTTCGGCAGAGATACGAATCTCCACTCTGTGTACAGCTCCCATAAGGTCGTCTCCAGAGAGTACCATGGTCTCGTAAAATTCCACGACATCTTCTATCAGCAAGTCTTGCATCCCTGAGTAGACAGATGCAATACCGGTTTCATCGAGGCAATTTTTGAATTCGTCCAGCCAGCTGACTTTGGCGTTGCCTATGGCTTCCCAGTCTACGATGAATCCCGGGACGATGTTGCGTAGGTCGTCGGCCATCGATGAGCTTGGTTCTGCCATTGAGTTTGTAGAGAGAGAGAGAGAAAGAGACACTCGTAGAGAGAGATTGTAAGGTTCGAAGGTGGTCAAGGGAGAGAGAGGGAGAGAAAGAGACAGAGTCGAAGAGAGAGAGAGAGAGTTTTAAGGTTAGGGTTCAAGTGTGAAAACGACGAACATACCTTTGAGCTCCGTCTCTATCAGTGACTTATATATGAGTTGAGAAGTGTATTGTAGAAGTCACTCACTCCGTCGGTTCGTCTTCATGGTCCGCATTCTTTTCTCTGACCCGCTCTATTTGTCATCCAGATCCACCCGTTGGAATATTCAAGCAATCAGTCCACGTCACCCCTTAAGTCGGTGTAGCTTCCAATTTAAGTGCACAGTGACGTGCTGACGTGTCTACGAGGCTTGAATAGTAAATGACAGACTTCATCTCGCTTCGATCCTTTGGACAGCAACTTCTACGAAGCTGGATGCTTCGAGGCTACGAGCCTCAAAGCTTCGAAGCAGCAGTCTTTGATCCTGCAGTTCTTCGATGTAGTTTCTTCAACTGCAAATTCAGCGAGGGGTGGATTTCTCTGGACTTTTCAACACTCAATCAACACACATGAGATGCATATGACAATTCACATAATATTATTTCAACAGTAATGTCTGATTTACATGTATGGCTACTGTATCACTACCATTGAAGTCTCCATTTACCTTAGAAATGATTAAGAATTTCATCACACAACATCATGTGCCAGAAGGTGATCGCTATGTTAACATAGCATCTAGTAAACCATGATTTATCAATTTTAACAACCCAGTCATGAATCTTAAGTCTTCTCACATATTTAGCAAAACTCACTCAGCGGAGGCCTCACCCTCTCACTCTCGGATCAGCATGTGAGCTTGATTCAGGAACTACAATTACACTGTGTAAGTAAGCTCATGGTCAACCGAATCTTACCACAACCCTGATCCAGCAATGATTTTCAGTTCAGCATAGATGACTTGAGAGACAAGATGGCCCTATTGAGAATCAGAACACACACTCTATCATTGTCTAATTTACAACATCGTACAAGTAGAGTTTGGAGTTTGATCATTCAGCTTGTCTGTGTGAGTTGTCTATTTTCTTTTGTGGAGCACAATTTTCAGTGCTTATTCATGAGCCTTTTTACAAGGACAGAGCTCAACACAGTATCTTTCTGAATCACATGATCATACTATTTAACCTCCAACTATTACTCTAACAGAGACACAATTTGGGGAATAGTGAGGACTCCCCCTAAGATAGGTAATCAATCTATTGTCTATTATCATTTTGCCTTTTTCACCTTGCCTTTTTCAGAAAAAGGTAGTGTCTCTTCTTAAGTAATGGGCTTTTTATGATTCTGAAATACTACAGTCTCAGTCATCCTTTGAGCATTAAATCATTGAGGATCCTTTTCGTGCAGGCCAACAATACCATGAGATACAACAGTTCCTGCTAGTTAATGAATGCAATACCAAACAGTTGATATTCTCTCAGAATAAAAAGAAAGTGGGGGAAATATCATTTAATTTAAACATAAAGGAAATTGCACTCGTTTCACTCAAGACTTGAGGATTTATGACAGGTTGCACAAAAGATTTGAACCAGGTTCAGAGGTAGCAAGTTTCATCCATGTGATTTCTCACTTTCTAGCAGTAGATATGCATGAATCACACTTAGTCATCACTAATTTTCATGGAGACATCACCAGTTATTAACAGTGTCATACTTATGTTAACGAACAGGTAATTAGGTTAAAATGAAGCACAAGACATGCTGTAAGTCTTATGAATTTAAATCTAACATGCCAAGTTTTGTCAGAAGTTCATTGAACCTAGTTTCTTGTAGTGGTTTGGTGAATATGTCGGCAAGATGGTCATCAGTGGATATATATTCCAGGGAAATGTCTTTCTTTAGCACATGATCACGTATGAAGTGATGTCTGACCTCAATGTGCTTAGTTTTGGGATGCATAACAGGATTGTTGGAAATTGCAATGGCACTTGTATTGTCACAATACAGAGGTACGGCCTTCAAGTCAAACCCATAATCTGATAGTTGACTGGCCATCCAAAGCAATTGAGCACAACAGGTTTAGCTGTGGAGGTTGAAACTGAATTCTGTTTCTTGCCAAACCAGGATACAAGTCTGTTGCCTAAAAGTTGGCATGTTCTACTTGTGCTCTTTCTATCAATCTTGCATCGGCAGGGCCAAATCTGAATATCCTCTCAGTTTAAAATCAGACTCTTTTGGATACCATAATCCCAAATTCTCAGTTCCCTTCAGATACCGCATGATCCTCTTGACATGTGACAAGTGGGATTCCTTGGGATTAGCTTGGTATCTGGCACAGATGCATGTTGCAAACATTATGTCAAGTCTGCTTGCTGTCAGATACAGCAAGGATCCAATCATGCTTCTGTATTCTAAGATATCCACCTCTTTGCCTGCTTCATCCATATCTAGTTTGGCACTTGTAGGAATGGGAGTTTTCATGTGTGTCACATCAGTCATCTTAAACTTCTTCAGAATCTCCTTTGTGTATTTGGTTTGACTGATAAAGATCCCATCCTCCAACTGCTTGACCTCCAATCCAAGGAAGAATGAGAGTTCTCCCATCATACTTATTTCATATGCACTTTTCATTAGATGAAAGAAGTCTTCACATTGCTTTTTGTCCCTTGATCCGAATATGATGTCATCCACATAAATTTGGACTATCAAGGGTGATCCTTTTCCTTCCTTGAGAAATAGTGTGGGGTCAATTTTACCTTTTCTGAACTTGTTTTTGATCAGAAACTCTGACAATGTTTCATACCACGCTCTGGGAGCTTGTTTTAGTCCATAAAGAGCTTTTTACAGTTTGTATACCTTATGCCCTTAGTTTGGCTCTAGAAATCCGGGTGGTTGTTCAACATAGACTTCTTCTTGGAGGTCTCCGTTCAAGAAAGCACTCTTGACATCCATCTGATAAACTTTGAAGTCCTTGAATGCTGCATATGCTAAGAACATGCGAATGGCCTCCAGTCTAACAACTAGTGCAAAGGTTCCATCATAGTCGATTCCTTCTTCTTGTCTGTATCCTTTTGCAACCAGTCTGGCCTTGTTTCTGATTACAACACCATCAGCATCAAGTTTGTTTTTGAAAATCCATTTCACGCCAATGACTTGCTGTGATCTGGGCCTGTTGACCAACTCTCATACTTTCTGTCTTTTGAACTGATTTAATTCTTCTTGCATTGCATCAATCCAATGGTGATCCTGAACTACATCATTAACCGATTTTGGCTCCACTTGTGATAGGAAACACATATACAGGTTTTCATGAAGTGTGGCAGCCCTTGTTTTAACTCGTGCAGCTGGATCTCCAATTATCAGTTCAGAGGGGTGATCCTTTAACCTTCTTCTTGCCTTTGGAAGGTCTTCTCTTTCTTCATGATGGATGCCCAATTGCTCAATGTCAGGTTCTTGGGCTGGTAGAAATGGGAGAGTTTGAACAGGTTGAATGTTAGAGACATGGTTTTCTACTGATTTTTGACTTGGTTCCTCAGCAACCGGTTCAGCTCCGTGTTCATCAGGTTCAGGTGCATCTTCCAATGTTTCTGTTGTAGTGGGATTATTTGTGTCTTGGTCTTCTACAATAACAATGTCCTACACTTCATTTACATTTGGGTCTCCTTTCTGCATTCCATGGTTAGTCTCATCAAAAGAAACATGAATAGACTCTTCAACAACTTTGGTCCTTCTATTAAAAACATGATAAGCCTTGCTAGTCATGGAATATCCAACAAGATATCCATCATCTGATTTGGCATCAAACTTGTTCAAGTAATCCTTGCCATTATTCAGAATGTAACAAGTACACCCGAAGATCCTTAGGTGACCAATGTTTGGTCTCCTTCCCTTCTATAACTCATAGGGTGTTTTCATGGCTCGTTTGTTAATTAGAGTTCTGTTTTGTACATAACAAGCAGTGGCAACAGCTTCAGCCCATAGGGATTTTGGGAACTGAGCTCTTGTCAACATGGTTCTAGCTGCTTCAACTAATGTTCGATTCTTTCTTTCAGCTACTCCATTTTGTTGTGGAGTTCTTGGTGCTGAGAAATTATGTTGGATACCATGTTCGGTACAAAACTCTAACATATCAGAAAATTCAAATTCCTTGCCATGATCGCTACGAATGTACTTAATAGAGAGACTCTTAACATTTGTGACCCAATAGAAGAGTTCAACAAGATTCTCAAATGTTTCAGTTTTGTTTTTGAGAAACATGACCCATGTGTATCTGGTATAGTCATCTACTACTGCAAGAAAGTATCGTGCACCAGATAGGGAAGACACATTTATTGGTCCACATAGGTCCATGTGCAGAAGTTCGAGTGGTTGTGTGATTGAGGTTTTATCTACACTCTTAAAAGAATGTTTAACCTGCTTACCCAACTGACAATCCCTACACGGGTGTTCTTTCTCATAAACATGCTTGGGTAAGCCCTCAACCAAGTCCAGAGATGCCAATTTAGACATAGTCTTGAAGTTTAAAGGGCCAAATCTCTTATGCCACAACCAACTAATGTCAGGTGTAGCTTTGGACAGAAAACAAATTGGTTCATCAGATTGAGCATTACCAAAGACCAACTTGTAGACATTACCTTGTCTATACCTACTTAGTTTCACCTCTTTGGAGATAGGGTCCATAACTGTGCAGGTGTGTTTAGTGAACAAAACCTCATAACCCTTGTCACACAATTGACTTATGCTCAATAGGTTATGTTTAAAACCTTGAACAACAAATACATTCTGAATGGACACAGAACCATTAGAGAGAGTACCCTTACCAATAATCTTAACCCTTTTTATTGTCCCCGAATGTGACAGAGGAAGCTGCAACCTCCCTTACCTCACTTAATAGAGAGGCATCATCTGTCATGTGCACAAAACAGGCACTATAAAGATACCACTGGCTGGAATTGATCTTTTGTTTCCGGTGGCTGCTTTCCAGTGCACTGCTCTTGCACAATGAGCAACTAAGTCTTGGGGGCCCAATTAAGATTGGGCTTTGGGTAAGTGAAAGCTACAGGCGACAATTTAGGTTTCCAATAAGAAGGAGCAGATTTAAATTTCCATGCTACTCTTGGTGATCCTTCATTAGATTCATTTGCATGGTTGATCTTTAGATTTTCAGCATGTTTTCTTTTCTTATTGTTATCTTTAGCAGCTTTAGCAGGCACAGGTTTGTCAGTTTTCTTCACAGGCTTAGTCTTTAAGTCTTTTGAATGGGTAACCTGTGTGTGCTTGTTATGTTTCTTCCTATCAGAGTTGCTGTTGCACTGCAGATTGTTAGTGAAATTAAGCTGTTTAAGATTTACCTTGATTTCTGTGGGAATCTCCTTCCTAAGATACTCAGGGTAGAATCTACACTGATAGGAGAGGTGTCCAACTTCACAGCAGATGGGGCATGTGGCAGGTTTAGGTTAAACACTCTGTCTCAAGGGTTTAGCTGGAGGGTTAAGAGGTTTCCTAGGTTTTCTCACATATCCTAGACCGTTCTTAGCTCCTCCATCAGAGACAAACTTAGGCTGGAAGGCAGCAGCCTTACTGGATGAACAAGTCTCAAATGTAGTAGTGTGTCTACTTGGTTTTGTCTCTGAGATAACTACACCCTTACCCTTGCATTGGGATGTAGAAGACAGGTTAACTGGGGGTTCAGCTTTCAATTCTTTCTTAGCAACTACTGCATCACTGTCCTGAGATGCAATAGCACCCAGGTCTTTGAGTTCGGGTGTTGCTTGTTTGGGTGAACTAGCAACAGCCATTTGAACCTCCTTTCCACACTCAACGAGCACACTGCCAGCAGGAATAAAGCCAGCAAGACACTTGGTCTATACAGGGTAGGTCTGGGCCTTGGCTATTTGGTCTTCTAAAAAACCTAGACCTAAGGCTAGACCTTTAACATCTAGAGTAGTGCTAAAGTGGGCTGCAATCTCAGCAGAGTCTTGCCACTTTTGACGGATTTGTCTTTCCTTTTCCAGTTCTGCTTTGGTTTCAGCTAGTTCCTTTTCAAGCCTATCAATGTCTTTATTAGCTAATTTTAGTTGACTAGCTTTGTCCAAGAGATCATCGTGTGTGCTTCTCATCTCACTTACTTCAGCCCTTAATCTTCTCTCTGTTCTTTCATAATCATCTATAGAATCTCTATATTCACATGAAAGCCGTTCCAGTTTAGAATAGTATCTTTCTTTGTCAGCTTTCATAGGAAGAAATTGTTCCTCCATTTCTTTAAGAGCTCTATAGGTATCTTTATATTCAATGTAGAGCTGTTCATAAGTTCTTACCTTGAGGGGAGGTGAATGGTCAGCCATGAAATAGATGAGACCTTTTTCCTTCTTCTCCTCATCAGATGATTCTTTTTCCTCCTCAGTCTCACTGTTAAACTTGTTGGTGACAAGAGCCTTCTTCCTCTTGTCATCCTTTCTACTTGAGGAGCATTTGGTCTTCTTCTTCTGCTCAGCTGCCTCCTTTTTCTCCCTCTTCAGCTTATAACAGTCAGCAGCGAAATGGCCGGGCTTGTTGCAGTGATAGCATTGCAACTTGTCCTTATCTTTTCCCTTAGAGAAAGATGAGGGATGCATAGTCCTGAGGTGGGGAGGATATAGGTCACTTCCCCTGTGTTGGGTATAGGTCACTTCCCCTGTGTTGGCTATAGGTCACTTCCCCTGTGTTGAGGTGATGCCTGCATTGTTTATTATGATGCAGTGTTTGTTTTGTTGTAGTGTTTTTTTGTTATGTTTATTGTTGATGCCTATGATGTTACTGTTGTTGCACAAGGTGCTTCAACGCCACTATTAAAGGGACTACTAGAAAGGGTACAAAGATATAAACTTTTATGCAACCCAACAATTAAGCTCTCAGTCTCGTCTATGGACTCCAGCAAGGCGTGATATCTATCCATAGCAGTTCTGCTCTCTAATGGATGTGAAGCCATCAATTGTATCGGATATGTCTAAAATCATAGACCATAAGTTAAACAGCTTCAAACTATATTATCTCTAGTAGGATCGTCCATTAATTTTCTTGTATTTATCTCTACAACGATAATTTTATTTTACTAATATAATAAAACCTTATGTTTGATTATGAGGGTGGCTTCTTGGGCCAAATAGCTTCTTTAGCTAAACCGACTTTATTGATTAACACATCTGAGCTATCTTGTTAGCGTCGGTAGTAAGACGACCATGCTTTCCTTCTGTAGTTCCCCCTTCTCTTCAGCAGTTTCTTGAACAGAAATGCCACTTCTTCATCTGAGGCACTATCTGAGCCAAGTGCATTAGCTTCATCTTCTTCCTCTTCTGAAGATGGTTCCCGTGGTTCAGCAACAGTCTTAAAAGCAATGGACTTCTCCTTTTTCTTGGAAGGATTCTCAAATGCCTCAAACTCTTCTTATTGCATCTCAAACGTCTTGAGGTCCCCATATAGTGCTTCCAAGGCACAAGTCTTCCATTCCTTCAGCTGACGGATGGCTGATGTCTTTATCAGCAGTCTCAAGGGTAGAGATCTCAAAAATTTGTCATTTTTGTCCTTTTGAGAGATCTCAACGTTGTAAGTCTTCATCCGTTGAATCAGACCTGTGAACCGTTCGTAGATACTGTCCAATGACTCTTTCGGTTCACATCTGAAGGCTTCATACTCTTGTTTGAGCATGGAGATTTTGTTGTCCTGTATTTGCTCATCTCCTTCGTAGATGAGACAGAGTTTGTCCCATACCTCTTTAGCAGTCTCAAGATCTTGCACATCCGTGAACATGTCATCATCGAGTGCAGAGAAAAGTATGGCTTTTGCCTTGAAGCCGAGCTTTACTTTCCTCTGCTCCACCTTAGACCAACTGTCCTGGTCTTTCGTCATTAGCTAACCTCTCTGCATACTCTTTGGTGTGAAAGGTCCGTTCTTTATTGTTTCCCAGAGATAGGTGTCGGGCATGTCTAGGTGTGCTCTCATTCTCACTTTCCATTTGGAAAAGCACGCGGGTGTGCACATGGGTACTTGGGAGGATGAGCCAGGCAAAACATCATAGAAGTCTTCTTGTTCTTTCTTATTGTTGCTGGTACTCGGTTCTTCCTGCTCCTGGTCTCCTGTCGTTCCTTCCTCTGGAACACGACTGGCTTAAAGTTCCTCAAGAGGAACTGGAGTTTGTTCGGGAGCTGCAGCTGCACTGCTGGAATCCATGTCGGCTGATAGGGATCTCTACAGAGTTGTAGAACTTGCTCTGATACCAATTGTAGGTCCCAAAATGAGTCTAGAGGGGGGGGGGGGGGGGGGTGAATAGACTTTTTTTTTCGTGTGCGGAAGCTAGACTATTAGCTGGTTTTGGATTCTTCTACAGATGACTATGATGGAAGTATTTATGGAGAAGACGACAGTGGTATTGAGGATAGCGTGAGTGATGATGAACTATCAGACAAAACTAAGATAAGAGTAAATGCTCTTTTCTCTACAGATCTCAGTTGTGAAAGAGATGGTTTATGATAGATCGAAGTGTAGAAAACAGACAACACAAAGATCAAGACTTAATGGAAGTGGTAGATCTTTGCTGAATAACAAGGTTAGTGAATAATCGAATAGATTGCTCTTTTTCTTGATTCAACACGGTGCACAACACTTGTCTAAATTCTCTCCGAGTCTCTTTCTCTCTTGTTGGAACACACACCTTAGTTCTGCATAGGATTGGTTTTCTCTAAGTTCGTAAGAACCATTATCTTGTGTTCTGTGTGTTTCCTTCTTTTAAGAGAGAGATTAAACTCTTGATTTTGTCATTAAGTGCGTGAGAGATATATTTTTAAAATTAAAGTGCTTGTGCACCATGATGTTCATCCCGACAATCTGACTTCCCGCCACTGAAAATGCGGAATGTCAGGGGATGGGTTGATCTGCTTTGATTTGCAGATTGGATGCCCATACTGCGTATTTGGCATGCGGTCAATCTTGGCCGTTCATCCGTGGATGGTAGTTGGCAGCAATTAATATGTCATTAATGCGCTCAACTGCTCGGGACGGCGCATGTTTGCTGTACAAACCCTAGCCGACAATATCGCTAAGTGGCTGTGTTTAGGGTTGTAAGTTTGCCTCGGAGGTGGATGCCTTGTAGGTTCGGTGACTCGAAGATTTCAGTTTGTACCTGTAGAAAGTTGCGAAGTCTTGCTTCAGGCTTTATGGTGTTTCTGCGAGTCTATGACTCACATCTTCGAGTCTTTGAGGCTGGAGGTTTAGTTGGATTAGCCTTTTAATGTCACTCTATTAACTAAAGTCTACGACTTTGCGTGCTTACGACTCTATGAGTCTGCGACTCTTCGAATAATGCTTAGAGTGACTTCTTCGAGTTCAGCTAATCTACCTGTTATTGTAGCTACGAGTCTACGACTCTAGTTCTGCGGGTCTACGACCTCCGGGTCTCTCAATTTACTATATTTGACTAAGTGATCTGAAAATCTTCGACTCTACGAGTCTTCAACTTCGCTTTTCTTCCTTAGTCTTTCACAGAGGCTCATAAACAGAGTTCCTGTATAACTACGACCCTTTAGCTACAACTCCCCGCTATCGATCTCCGAGTCTGGAAGTGTGGCAATTTCTCTATATTGACTGTGTCCCTTGTGTCTACGAGTCTACGACTCTACGACCCTTGAGTTACAGTTTCATTTGTTTGCCAGTCTTTATATTATTGTCACGCCCCGGATTTCCAACCCGAGGAGACCGGAACGTGACCCTCCCTTTACCCAAGTTGGATAGAGGGGTTAGAATACAACATACACCTCACACTTTATATTCAGAGAACAATCTTATATTTATTGAGTCCAAACATAGCAAATACGTTCAAAACACACTTTTGTTACATTGAACTCCACATTACAATATCTCCCCACTGGGGTTACAAAGTTACATAAAGAAAAGCAGCATAACTCGAAATAATAATGAGCAAGCCACAAGGAGGACTTCCACCTTGGTGTTCCCACCTAACGCCTGTAGGTTCCTGTAAACAAAACAACATGATAGGAGGGGTGAGCAACCACAGCTCAGTAGGGATCATGTCTCCCCAACCCATCCCATGCACCTAATATCTACATGCCTTGTGTACAAGTGCTGTGTCGTGATACAATTATTCCACCAGATATAATTACAGGCTATAACAGTAAAAACAATCATACACGGGCTGGTACATAAACACTCCCGGGCTTCGACAGCCACCGGGTTCCAAGGACAGTCTTGGGCTTCCACAGCCACCGGGTTCCAAGAACACAGCACACATAGCCACACTTAGTCACACAGACATAACATCGAACACTTAGCATGAAAAACCTCACAGGTATAAAACCAAACAATTGGTGTACATAAACTCACAGGCTCATGAACCCAGCCGCACAGGCATTTTCTCAAACATGTAGCAGGCATGTCACACAGGCATTTTATCGAACACTTTTCATGCATCACACTAACACCAGAAACACACCAAAATCGCCATCGAAGGCCAACATCCATATAGGAGATCACACCTATATGGATTACATATATATATAAACAGGTTTAACTCCATAATCTGCCCTAGAACCCTAGGACAGAGGAGGATTTAGGAAGAACAGAACCCCTACCTTGTGTGTTCTCCTGCTCCCGCTTCCACGCAAGATGCCGACCACCCACGCAAGACGCTCCGGCAGTCACCAAACGATCTCCTTCCCTCTCTCTCTCTCTCTGCGACGGCTGGTGGAGCAACAAACCCTAACCCTAAAACAGAGGGGCTTCTCCTCCTTATATAGACAACACAACATCAAAACGACGTAGTTTTGATTAAGTGAATCCCAGCGTCAAAACGACGTAGTTTTGATCACACAAGTTAGCACCTTGCCGCACCCATATAGGCCAAAATACTCAGAATTTCAGCATGGTCCTTTGGAGAAAGATCATTAGAATGTCAAAACCAAGGGAACCATGCAAAAATATGGCTGCACGCCAATTTGAACGTGAATTCCCCAATTCACGTGCAACTCCAAATGCACTCCAAATGCGCTCAAACTTCACCCCTAACCTCCTTGCATCATGTAGAAGACAACCACACTTGCACGTGAAATGGACCCATATCACGTGCACCTCACATACACGTCCGTTTGGCCTAAAACTTCTGTGGTAGATAGAGGACATCATTCTAAGCATCTTTCCTTTTGCACGTGAATTCATTTGAGCCCATTCACTAGGTCAAAATCTAGAAAAACTACTTAGAAGGCAACACTGTGACTAACTCGAGGTATGGGTCCTTACAATTATCGACGCTTCGACCTTCAACCTATGAGTCTATGAGTCCGGTTTTCTTTACACTGTTCGAAGGCTTCGACTCTGCGACTTTCGATCTATGAGTCTACGACTCCTATTTTCTTAACAGTGTTCAAAGGTTTCCCTACGACTCTACGAGTCTTCGAGTCTAGTGATCATTGAAGTTCTGTTAATTGACTTACGTATTTATGGGGACTCTACGAGTCTACGAGTCTACGAGCCATTTAGCTTTGGTTACTGTTCTTAACACTTCTTTGACTCTACGAGTCTCCGAGCTTATTGACACTTACAGTAACACTCTCTTTTTCGTACTGTGACTCTACGACCTTCAACCCTGGATCTACGAGTCGCAATGTTTTGTCACTGTTTCGCCTTGAGTCTCTACGAGTCTACGAGTCTCTTGCCAATACGTCCTATGACAGTTTCACTTCTACGAACTTCGACTCTTCGATCCTACGACCTTCGTTTCTTCGAGTCTCCAGACTTAGACTATATCTTGGCAGCTTCATCAAATCCTATATTTCCAACAGTTTTTAGTTTTTTTTTGTTTTTTTTGTTTTTTTTCATTTTTGGAAAAACATTTTGTTTGTTTTATTTTGTTTTATTTTGTTTCTTTTTTGGCAAACCCCTTTTTTTTTGTTTTGAAAACCCAAAGTCACGCTTGTTAGAAATGCACATCAAAATAATGAACACATAAAAATAAACGTGGAGTGTGTGATTATGACATCCATAAATAAGCAAAAATAAAGCCACTCTTTTTTCTTCTTTCTTTTCATCTCTTTTTTATTTACTTATTTTTTTTGCGCTCCCCTTTTTTCTAGCTTTCTCTCTCTCTTTTTCTCTCTCTTTTTTTACCTTTTCTTTTACTGTTTACATATTACAAGTATAACAAAATACACAAAACAAACCAGCAAAATAGAAATGATTACAACGCTAAAAGAGAGGAAACAAAAATAAAACGAAATACAGATAAGTGAAAAAGGAAGAGAAAACAGTAAAAAGGGTAAGTGAACCAACTTTAAAGATCACCACGTCCGAGTTCTCCTGTTGGCGTCGGTAGTGCTGGACGAACCTCCAAATTCAGTGGAAAGCTGTGAACCCGCGCCTGTGCAGTGTGCCGGAGCTTAGTCGGAGTTTGAAATTGGCGCCGAAGGTGAACTGGAAGTGGGGAAGGATTGGAGAAAGGCTCTTGGGATTTTTTTTGGATTTTCGTGGTTTTTTTAGAGAGAGATTGGAACGAAGACTCCTGGGATTTTCTTTGATTTTTGTGGGTGTTTAATCTCTAGACTGGGGCGTTTTCTTAGGAAGGGGCTTGGGTGTTTTTTGATGTGAAGACTTTGGGGAAAAGGAAGAGCTTGGGCGTAAATAGTGTCTAGGTGTAATCTGGGCGTTCTCTCAGAAAGCTTTTGGTCGTCTGAACTCTGGGTGTTCTCTCAGAAAGCTTTTGCTCGTGATTTGTCCTTTTTAATTTTTATTTTAGCACATGTGACTGTCAGGCGTTGAAAAATGATTCTGTCAGATGGCCAGCACATGAAAAACAGGTCTCGTGACTGCATAGGAAATGGTTGGCGGAAATGCATCCAAACAGTGAAGGTAAAAGGTTAATAGGACCAAAGTGTTGGCAAGTCGAAGTGTCAGCAAGGCCGTGGGTCGGTGGGTCGAAGGTCAACGTTCAATGGGTCAAAGGTCAATGGTCAATGGGTCAAAGGTCAACGGTCAATGGGTCGAAGGTCAAGAGTCGAAGGGTTGAAGGTCAAGGGTCAATGATCCGTGGGTCGTAGGTTCGTAGGTCGTGGGTCGAAGATCCGTGGGTTGTAGGTTCGTAGGTCATGGGTCGAAGCTCGTAGGTCGTGGGTCAATGGTCAATGGGTCAAAGTGTCGGCAGGCTTACAGGCTTCGAGGCTTCGAGGCTTCAAGGCTTCGAGTCTTCGAAGCTTCGACCTGCCGACACTTCGAGGCTACGAGTCAAGTTTTTTTTAATTACCTTTTTACCCCCACCCAAAATGCGAAAATGGACGACCTTTTGGGGATTGTTTAGGAAGACCTGTATTTGCTTAAATAAATGTTTCGGAGAATTTCGCACAGTCACTTTTCCGGGCAGTTTGACCCGGGGCATTGACCGTCTTTTGGCAGGTTTGACTTTTTTCAATGAAAATTGTTTTGGCCATAACTTCTTCGTTTTTCATCGGAATTGAGCTCAGTCAAGTGCGTTATTCTCCAAATTTCCTCCTCTATCTCCTGGTGTTGATCTTGGGGCATTTTAGGGGTGGGCAATAGAGGTTATCAATTTTGGGCTTCCCGGTTAGTGTTAATGCATCCATCTTGTGCAAATCGCAGGGAATCTCTAAGGACCTATTTAACAAGGTATATGGCATGGGCAAAAAGGCATATATATCAAATGGGGTTAGTATGTCCAACCCGTACAAAATGGGGTCCAACAGCTGCCCCTCTTTGTGCACTGTTTGTATACAAACAGTGTACAAAGATAAAAGGGAGTCATTTTGGACGGGTTGGAGCACTTACCTGGCTTACCTTGCACAAAGGAAGAATAGAATATGATGGTTAGGTCTGTCCCCCAGAGTGAAAAGCAGCTTCTTGGCTGGTGGGTTTGAATAATTATGATGAGGCATCTAAGGCCTAACAGAAATGGAAAAGGCAAGCAAGGCCTAATCAGGAATTGAAAAGGCAAGCAAGGCCTAACAGAATGTGAAAAGGCATCCAAGGCCTGACAGAAAGGGAAAAGGCATCCAAGGCCTGACAGGAATTGAAAAGGCATCTAGGGCCTAACAGGAAATTGAAAAGGCATCTATGGCCTAACAGAAAGGGAAAAGACATCCAAGGCCTAATAGGAAATTGAAAAGGCATCCAAGGCCTAACAAGAATTGAAAAGGCATCTAGGGCTTAATAGGAAATTGAAAAGGCATCCAAGGCCTGACAGAAAGGGAAAAGGCATCCAAGGCCTGATAGGAATTGAAAAGGCATCTAGGGCCTGACAGAAAGGGAAAAAGCATCCAAGGCCTAACAGAAAGGGAAGAGGCATCCAAGGCCTGACAGAAATTGAAAATGCATCCAAGGCCTGACAAGAATTGAAAAGGCATCTAGGGCCTAACAGGAAATTGAAAAGGTATCTAAGGCCTGACATAAAGGGAAAAGGCATCTAAGGCTTAATAGGAATTGAAAAGGCAACTAGGGCTTGACAGAAAGTGTAATGACCCGTGTATGACCCGTCTGTAAGAAAGTTAACCACAAACACCTTGGATGTTGGTGCACAAGTTTGAGGTAAGAGATGAGCCCAAGAGGGGACTTTTGGGAGGTGCATGTGATAAGTGGTAACGTGTATTTATGCCCTAGGAAGATGCTATGCGTATACAGGCGGTTTTAAGCTGTTTTGGATGATCTTGGAGCTCACTTTTGATAGGGTAGATGGCCTCAAACAATTGGCGTGCAAGAACAAAAGTTTCTTAGAATGAGGTCCTCTACCTACCACAGAAATTTCAGAGCATTTGGAGCTGCACGTGAATTAACCCATTTCATGTGCAAGCATATTTTTGCTTCTCTGACCTCTACAAGATGCAAGGAGGCTTGGGGTAAAGTTTGAGTGCATTTGGAGCTGCACGCCAATTGAGGAATTGGCGTTCAAATTGGCGTGCAGGCATGTTTTTGCATGGTTACCTTGGTTTTGTCATTCTAATCATCTTTTCCCAAAGGACCATGTTGGAATTGTGACTATTTTGGTGTGTATGGAGGTGGGAAGGTCATAGCTTGTTCCATCAAAACTACGTCGTTTTGATGCTGGGATTCACTTAATCAAAACTACATCGTTTTGATGTTGTGTTGTCTATACAAGGAGGAGAAGCCCCTCTGTTTTAGGGTTAGGGTTTATTGCTTCACCAGCCGTCGCAGAGAAAGAGAGAGAGAGAGAGAGAGAGAGAGAGAGAGAGAGAGAAAGGAGAGCTTGTGGTGGCTGCCGGAGCGTCATACGTGGGTGGTCGGAGTCTTGCGTGGAAGCGGGAGCAAGAGAACATATAAGATAGGGGTTCTGTTCTTCCTAAATCCTTCGCTGTCCTAGGGTTCTAGGGCAGATTATAGAGTTATACCTGTTTATATATATATGTAATCCATATAGGTGTGATCTCCTATATGGATGTTGGCCTTCAATGGTAGTTTTTGATGTATTCTGGTGTTGGATGGTGTGCATATTAAGTGTTCGATAAAATGCTTGTGTGGATATGTCTGTGTGAATATGCCTAGTATGTGTTTGATTTTATGCCTGATGGGCTATGCGAACTAAGTGTTTGGTATTATGCCTGTGAAAGTGTGTATGCTACGTGTTTGGTTTAATGCCTGTGTGACCTTGTATGCTGTGCTTGTGGAACCTGGTGGCTGTGGAAGCCCGGGACTCGAACTATTAGCCTATGTAGCTAAGCCTGAGAGGCTGTGGATATGTTAGCCCATGTGGCTAAGCCTATATGGCCGTGGATATGTTAGCCCGTGTGGCTAAGCTTGAGAGGCTGTGGATATGTTAGCCCGTGTGGCTAAGCCTGAGTGGTGTGGATATGTTAGCCTATATGGCTAAGCCTGTATGGTCGTGGATAGGTGGGTGCCATTTGAATGTGGAATACAACTTGTTTACATTTTATTGTCACTACACCGCACCCGTACACACTCATGTAGGCGCTAGGAGGATGGGATGGGTTGGGGAGACATGATCCCTCTTGAGCTGTGGTTCCTCACCCCTCCCTCTATGTTGTGTTTTCTTTCAGGAACATACCAGGCGTTAGGAGGGACCCCAAGGTGGAAGACCTTATTTACTTTACTGTCTACCATTTATGTTATTTTTATGGGAATTGATGTAACCCCAGTGGGGATGGATTGAAAAGAGGATTTTGTTGTAATCAAGACTGGTTTGGATTGTGGATTGCTTTTATGAGCTTTACTTTCTTGAATGTGTTGTGGATGTTTAAAATGTTATATTCGAGGTTTGCACCCTAACCCCTTTGCCCTCCGTGTGGGTACAAGGGGAGTCACGTACCAGTTTCCTCGGGTTGGAAAATCCGGGGCGTGATAATATGGTATCAGAGCATGGTCTAGTTGGCCTAGGGTAGTGGGCGGACTTGGTTATCCTAAGTCCTTTGGAGGAGCCTGGAGGGACATGCCTGATCAACATGGTCCTCTTTGAGCCTCCAAGGTGTACTTAGGGTAGTCCAGTCTTGTGGTAGGATTTGCATGCATTGGCATTAGGGCACTAGTTGCATTTGCTGTGAATGTGTGCTAAACTGTGGATAAGATAAAATGATTAAGTGAAATGTGCAATTCTGATTTGTTTGGCAATGCGTACTGAACTCTGAAATGTGATTGATATGATGTATGTGTGTAATGTCATGTGATAGTGGAATTGATCAGTGGGGTAGAGGTAGTGACGCGATAGATTATAAATTTGTTTTGACGTTGTGCTTCTTACTTCGTGTAGTAAGAATGCCGCCGAGGAGAGTGACACGTGCGTCTGGGGCAGTGGCTGGTGAGTCATCTGCCCATGAGGGTCCGGGTGTGGGACTGTCCGTTGGAGGGCATGCGTTGTTGCTGGCACAGCTACGAGAAGGCATCCGGCTGGAGGTACGAGAGCTACGGGAGGGACTCCGGTAGGAGGTTCAGGAGGAGGTGCGCCGTGAGATGGCAGCACAGCAGGTGGTACCACCACCACCACCACCAGTAAGAGAGCTGCCCCATGAGCGTGAGAGTTCGCTGGGTGGTGTACCGACTCGTGCAGAGGATGACGTGGTGACACGGTTCCGAAAGGAACAACCTCCGCGATTCAAGGGGGAAGGTAATCCTGTGGTAGCTGAGCAGTGGTTGAGGCAGATCGAGCATGTGTTCTCCTTTCTCCTGCCCCGGGAAGAGGGATAAGGTGCGGCCGGCCATTCGGCGGCTGGAGGGGGATGCTTTGGAGTGGTGGATGAGTGTCGCAGGGAGCCGTGCGGTGCAACTCATGCTTTGGGAGGAGTTCTTGCAACTCTTCCATGATGAGTTCTTCCCGGAATCAGTGAGATGGCAGAAGAGGGAAGAATTCGGCAGCTTGAAGCAGGGATCCAGGACGGTACCTGAGTATGAGCGGGAGTTCCGGAGCTTGAGTAGGTTTGCTCCTGAGACTGTGGCAAGGGAGGACCTAAAGACCCACAAGTTCACCTTGGG
>CM042090.1:54795864-54962286 GCA_023512835.1 Taxillus chinensis | reverse complement strand
CTCAAACAATTGGCATGCAAGAACAAAAGTTTCTTAGAATGATGTCTTCTACCTACCACAAATTTCAGAGCATTTGGAGCTGCACGTGAATTCACCCATTTTACGTGCAAGCCTATTTTTGCCTCTCAGGCCTCTACAGGATGCAAGGAAGCTTGGGGAGAAGTTTGAGCTGATTTGGAGGTGCACGTGAATTCACCATATCACGTGCAAATTGGCGTGCAGAGATATTTTTGGACCGATCCTATCGTTTTTTACATGCCGATCATTTGTTTCTGAAGGCCCATGTCCAAATTGTGGATGGAAGATAGAGATTTTAATGTTTTGAGTGTCACTTATCAAAACTACGCCGTTTTGATAAATGGGCTAGGGTAAACACCTCAAGGCCCATCCAAACTCTATAAATAAGAGCTCCACGCCCCTTGCTAGCCATCCCTAGACCCCCTACACGTTTTTAGAGGGAGAGAGAGGCTTCACGACTTGGAGGCTGCTCCTTGACCTAGGAGAGCAGCCGTCGCAGCCGTCGCAGTCACCCGTCGCGGATTTTGGAGCCTGGATTTGAAGCCTTGTTGCGCGCGTGGATTAGAAGAAGATGTTTAGCTTACTTGCTATGGTTTCGCTTGTAATCATGCGTGAGTAGTTCTTATAATCTAGGGGAGCAATGTAGCCCCTTGTTGCTTTGATGTGTTTATGAATATTGGGTTTGGATGATTGAGTTTTGCATGTTTTATGAATCTGTTCTTAATTTCTATCTTTGGATGTACACCTTGGTATTCTTAGCCCTAGTCTGGGGCAGACTGAGATTCATAACTTATTTGTAATTGGTGTGATCATTATCCTTTTGCAAGTATGATTTATTGGCTTTGCATGTTTGTGTGTTTAGATGACCATTCTGGCATACAACTCTTAAAAGGACCTCAATGACCATTTGTTGTCCTTGGCTTATGTTTAGCATGTTTTCAATCAGACAACCCTAATACCATGAACCAGTAGAGATAACATAGGGAGGTGAAATTGTGACCCTAGATGCTTTTAATCCTTGAATCTTAATCTTAAAATCACTTTGCTTTCTTTGTTTATTCAGAAAACCAAATAAAAATTCGATCTTTAGTTTAAAAAAGAAAACTTTTTGCCAAGACATTTTATAGAACAAAAGTAATTGGGTGTCTGCACATGGTTTGGAGGTAGACAAGGCAAAAATCTCCACTATTGAGACTCTGCCACCTCCAACCAATGAAAAAGGAGTGAGAAGTTTCATTGGCCATGCTGGCTTTTATAGGAGATTCATTAAGGACTTCTCAAAAATTGCAAAACCCATGAGTAGGTTGTTAGAAAAAGACACAATCTTTGAGTTTAATGCAGATTGCTTAGAAGCTTTCAATATCCTCCAGGGTAAGTTAGTCACTACACCTGTTATAGTCACACCTGACTGGGCTCAGCCTTTTGAGCTAATGTGTGATGCAAGTGATTATGCTGTGGGGGTAGTCTTAGGGCAAAGGCGAGAAAAGGTGTTTAGGGTTGTTGGATCAAACCCAGAATTTGGATAATGCTGATAAAGCCTTATGTAATTTGATCTGAGATCTTTTGTGTTTATTTGATCATTGCAGAAGGTATGTCACTAATCCAAAGATGCACTCGTGAGAGCAAAGCTAAGGACAGGATACATAATCCTGATCCGGACAGGAGTTAGTGTCGTCAAACACTTGGTAAATAACCAAGTAACAAATACATACGGAATAAGGAACAATCCTACGGACTAAGAACTTAAAGGATAAGTGCGGAGTAAGGAAAATAAGTGCGGAGTAAGGAAAATAGATGCGGAGTAAAGAAACCAGATGCGGAGTAAGGAATCCGGACTTATTACTCGCCCGGAGTAAGGAACTTACATACGGAGTAAGGAACTTACATGCGGAGTAAGGAACTTACATACGGAGTAAGGAACTTACATGCGGAGTAAGGAACCTACATGCGGAGTAAGGAACTTACATGCGGAGTAAGGAAGCGCGACACGGACTAAGGATTCCAATGATCTTGAATAGATACGGAGTAAGCAACCACGACACGGAGTAAGGTTCCGAGCTTCATTAACTACGGAGTAAGGAAAATTACACCGGACCAAGAAGACAACTGCTCCAACAAAACCGCATTTAAAGTTATCATTCGTGCTGTCCCGATGTAAGACGAATGCATTTAGAACAAGAAGAATCTTACACGTGGATCATCCGGATATGTGGACACAACCTTAATTGTATCTCGGAACTCACAAAGACACTTATACTCTTCAAATCCAAGATCTTGAGCTCCACAATCCGCAGCAGTCACAAGGACAGTTCCGAGGGATAGTTAGTCTTGAACGCATTCCGGAACTTCAAGTTCCAAGGTTGTCTCTTAGGAATGTTTTGTATAAATATTCATACTTATACTTCATGTACAGGTGTGCTTAGGTGGGCAAAAAAAATAGAAAAGGAACTTGGCTAGTGTGTGAGTTCATTGTTGTAAACGAGTGTAAGAGAGTGTTTGCTTCTATTTTGTTGTAATCACCTTGTGATAATAAAACAAAATACTTCCACTATCTGGTTATCTTCCATAGTGATTCTATCACTTAAACTAGATAAGTCTTTGTGTCTTGAGAGAAAAGAAAGAGTTCGAATAAGAGCCTATTCACCCCCCCCTTTAGGCTCCAAGGGACCATCAAGTGGTATCGAGCCGGTTCTACTTCGTTCTAAGTAGAGATCCCACTCTTTCAATCTCGAAATGGCCGAAGAAAGCAATATGCTATTCAACACTCGCCTTAACTCCGGAGGTGCACGGAGCCCATCCCGAATCGAAGCAACGGTGAAAATGTCGACCCACCACAACCTGCTGGCCGCCGCCACTTCTCAACCACGGAGTTCGGGTTTACTCTAACGAAACCGCCCAAATTCACACCTGAGCTTTTCTCCCGGTGGAAAGCTCGCATGAAGATGTTTATGGTTTGCCATGATCATCTTATGTGGCCATGTCTTCATCGGGAGATTCCAATTCCGATGACTATCGGAGAACATGGCGTAAGGAGGCCAAAGAGCGATCTTGAACTTATCAACGATGAAAGAGCCTGGCAGTGCGCTAGTGAAAAGGCTCGGCTTATGTTACATCGTCTTTGGATTCGAGGCTTTCACGCACGTCCAGGGCTGCACGACAGCAAAAGCTGTTTGGGACAAAGCGACAATCCTCTATGAGGGGAGTCAGTCCCGGATGCGAATGTGATCCGTACTCTCACAGAACTTTGAGAGTTTTAATCATAAATGGGCGAATCACTTGAAAGCATCTATCGGAGATTCGGCAAGCTCATACTTGAACCAAGAAGACGTCAATGAGCATTACTCTCAATCCCCAGATCAATGACAAGTTCTTTCGCTCCTTGCCGGATCGCTACTACTCCAAACAACTCCGGATGCAATCAGACAAAAGCGCGGATGTTCCCCTTGAAGAACTATATGGAGAGCTGCGGACTCACGAAGTCAGGTTTAAGTACTCGACGAGAGATGAGAAAATAGCTCGGAAAGAAAAGGGGGTAGCTCTCAAAGCTACGGAATGTCTAAACATCCTGAGGAATGATGATACGGACGTATCCAGGCAATTCCGATTCGACGAGGAGGAGGAGATAGCCCTTCTTGTCAAATCCTTTGAGCGATTCCTACGGAAAAGCAGAAAAGGGATCGGAAGACGCTCATCATCATCGTTCCAACGGAAGGAGCGACCGGAGACCGGTTCCCAGGAATGTTTCAACCGTGGGAAAACTGGTCCTGGCCAAGGAATGCAGGTCCAAAGCAAAGGTGGCCGAGAAAAGTGACAAGGTAAATCCTCGCCACTCCACCTCGGATAACAGCAAGAGCAAGAGAAAGGCGCTCGTGACAAAATACATGAGTGGCTCGGAAGAAGAGGAGGAATCCTCGAATGATGAGCCGACCATTAAGCCGAACGTCCGCCTCATGGCAAATGCTCGAGGTACCTTCTATCTTCGAGCTCCTGAGTAAATTAGAATCTCTTACTATTGCATGTGATCATGAAAAGAATGAGAGACTAATAATTACTCAAATGTACAAAGATATGGAAAGTCGGAATAAACGTCTCGAATTTACTATTAATAGACTCAAAAGGACGTCCTGACTTCAGAGGAAAGGAAGCTTGGTATCATGATCTAAGAGCTGAAAATCATTTGTTAAATACCAATCTCTCAGGCCTAAAAGTTATAGTGAAAAGACTCGAAAATGAACTGAACAGGGAAAAGGAAATAAATCATAAGTGGCTAAAATCCTGGGAAATAGCCTCTACCTTTAGGCGACGACCCTGACGACATTCGAGTCAAACCTGGCCTAGGTTCTGAACCATCAACCTCCATAGCTCAAGCTACTCGAGTGTCCTCCGGATTTCACTCCTAAACTAACCAACTTATATCCTGTTAGTACATCTAAACCGTTGGATGGTTTCATTTCAGGTGGCACCATAGTATATGGCCGTGGACAAGGTCATCTTTGCACTTCCCGAAGCAGTAGCACCCGTAACTAAAGATGAAGGGAAGGCTCTTTGCGGTTAAAGCCAAAGCTGTAGCACCCAAAAAGAAAGACAAGGCTAAGGCCGACCGCATTTAGGGCCAAGAGCGCGTCACCCAAACGTAATGGATTAGGCCACAGGGAACGAGTAGAAAAAGCTGTAAAATCTAAGAGACTGTATCCCCTTTGTTTGTACTTCACATTATAGTGTCTGTTCCATCCGTAGGGAAATGGGTCATTATCACTATGAATGTTGGAGTCTATCGATAGTGGCTTTGTAATCAATTTCAATCAAATAAAGATCAGTTTAATAAAAGGGGTTCTTCGAGGAAAACAAGATCTAAATCTAAAAGGAGTGTCTCTCCCAAGAAAACCCAAACAAAAGAAGCGACCGAAACTAACAAGTTAATGTCAACGTGGAAAGCTAAGAGTCCTAACAAAATCAAATCCGTAAATGTTGACAATACTGCTGCTCACTCTAACCGCCGAAACAAGTTTGGGCACCAAAAGTGTAACTTGTTGTCTTTCGGGAGCATCTCTGGAATGAATTGCCGGATCACTTGAAGTTAAAGATCAATCAAAGCAAGTGGATCCTTGATAGTGGATGCTCCGGACATATGACGGGTGACCGACTCGCTTGTAGAAGTTAATGATAAACAAGGTCCATCCGTTTCATATGGCGACAACAAGAAAGGTAAGGCTGTCGGGTATGGCACTTTAACTAACGGCTGTGTATCAATCACTAAAGTTGCACTAGTCGAAGGTTTAAAGCATAATTTGCTAAGTGTCGATAAACTATGTGACAAAGGATTTCTTGTTTCCTTTTTGTCCAACACATCAGTAAGAGAAAACTTATCCTGGAGACGTTAAGTTATCCGGATCAAGAGATGGGGACATATATTTAGTGGTCTTAAGAAATAATTCTTCTGACCTGTATGCTTCCTCACGAAAGCAACAGATGAAGATAGTTGGTTATGGCACAAGCGATGCGCACGTTTAAATTTTAAGACTTTGTCTAAATTGGCGTCACTTGATCTTGTCAACTGGTCTACCCAAACTCAAGTTCTCCAGAGACACTCTCTGTCGAGAATGCCAACTTGGTAAACAGACCAAACACGGCTTTAAGAGCAAATCGGTTAACTCAATAATCTGCTCCTCTGCAACTTCTTCATATGGACCTATGTGGTCCTATATCCGTTTCATCACTAGTCAGTGCGAGATATACTCTTGTGGTTATCGATGATTACACCAGATACACATGGGTGATGTTCCTGAAATCAAAGGATCAAACTTTTGAACATCTTGTAGATCTCTTCAATCTGGATAAGCAACTCACAAGGACCGAGCATTAAATGCATCGGGAGTGATCATGGCCTGAATTTGACTTTTCGGAAATGAGATCATATTGTTCGGAAACAGGGCATACAAACATGACTTCTCTGCTCCCAGAACCCCACAACAAAATGGGGTAGCTGAGCGCAAGAATCGAACTTTAGTTGAAGCTGGTAGATCCATGTTAGCAGGGGCAACGCTTCCTCTCGTCCTATGGGCTAGCTGTCCCTTCTGCTCGCTATGTTCGAAACGGAACTCTAATAAATAAATCTACCATGAAAACACCCTATGAGATGTGGAGAGGACGAAAACCTTCAATTTCACATTTCAGAGCCTTTGGGTGTACTATATATCTTGATAAATGGCAAAGAGACCCGGAATAAATTTGAACCAAAAATCGATGATGGGATTTTTGTCGGATACTCACTTCATAGCAAGGCTTATCGGGTCTTCAATAGAAAACTTTTTAAAGTTGAAGAATCTATCCATGTAACCTTTGATGAAGCTAATCTTGTTTGGTCAAAAGTCGGTCCTTCAAATTCCAATATGCAGGTCATGGACAGCAACGTCTATTACTCGAAGTTTATGAATATCCTGTTACACATCCCGACTGGTATCTGACCAACCACGTGGCATCGGCGAGACACAACGAAATTTTATGGATGATGCTACGGATGATTCGACTCCGGACTACCACTTAGCTCCGGACAAACTCCTACGGATACACAAATTCCCGGGGGCCCTTCAAGTTCGTCCGGACTAGTTAACACTTGGAAGAAACGGTGTTGCAGAACCAACTAGTTCATCCGTACCTCTAATTACGGGCGAAGCTCAATCGGTTGATACAACTGAACCACCCAATCTGGAAGAGCTTCAAATTGTTCAAGATCAACCAACACATGCACAGGAATTATAGATGGACCCGAAACCATCCCTCAGATCAAGTGATTGGTGATCCTCTTGTTGGTGTAAGAACAAGAGCAGCCACCTCAAACATGAGTCTTTACTCATGCTTTCTATCTCAAATAGAACCAAAGGTGGTAGATGAAGCTCTTCAAGATTCAAACTGGATAGAGGCCATGCAAGAAGAGCTGAATCAATTTAAGAGAAATAATGTGTGGACCTTAGTACCAAGGCCTAAGTCTCAGCAAGTCATTGGCGTTAAATGGGTGTTCCAGGAACAAGCTTGATACGGATGGAATAGTAATCCGGAACAAAGCCGGACTGGTAGCCAAAGGATATCGTCAAGAAGAAGGAATAGATTATGATGAAACCTTTGCTCCGGTCGCAAGAGTTGAGGCAATCCGAATGTTTCTGGCGTATGCTTCATATGAAAACTTCATAGTTTATCAAATGGACGTCAAGAGCGCATTCCTGAATGGAGACCTTCAAGAGGAGGTGTATGTTGAACAACCTCCCGGCTTCATTGAACCTAAGGCAGGACATCTTGTCTACAAACTTCAAAAAGCTCTATATGGTTTGAAGCAAGCTCCAAGAGCCTGGTACGACACAATCGTCGGAATTCCTACTTGCTCATAACTTCCAAAAGGGAAGATAGACACCACCCTATTTCTACGACAAGAGAAAGGACACACTCGATCGTACAAATATACGTGGACGATATCATTTTCGGATCAATGAATCCGAAGCTTTGTGAAGAGTTTGCTAAGTTGATGACAGGCAAGTTTGAAATGAGCATGATGGGAGAACGTCCTACTTCCTTGGAATTGAAGTCAAACAATTAAAGGAAGGAATCTTTATCAATCAGGCTAAGTACACTCGCGATCTTATTAAGAAGTTTGGTATGGAAGGTTCATCTCCCGTCAAAACTCCAATGCTGTCGGTGCCAAGTTAGATCCGGATGTGGACGGCATATCGGTAAATGTGACTAACTACGAGGGATGATCGGATCCTTGCTTTATCTTACAGACAAGTCGCCCGGACATTATGTTTGCAACTTGCATTTGTGCACGATATCAGGCAAATCCCAAGGAGTCACATATGCTTCATGTAAAACAGGATATTAAGATATCTCAAAGGGACGATGGATTTGGGCCTCCTGGTACCCAAAGGAGTCCAACTTCACCTTATCCGGGTACTCGATGCCGACCATTTGGATGTCGCATCGACGAGAAAGCACAAGCGGTACGTGTCGGTTTCTTGGAAATAGATTGATCTCATGGTTCAAGAAAAGCGAATTCCGTATCAACTTCTCTCGCTGAGGCGGAATATATAGCTCTTTGGAAGTTGTTGCGCCAAACTACTTTGGATGCAAAGTCAACTTACCGACTACGGATTCACCATGTCCTCTATTCCACTTCTTCGTGACAACACTAGTGCAATTGCCATCAGCAACAATCCTGTCATGCATCCTAAGACGAAGCACATTGAGGTCCGGTATCACTTCATACGCGATCATGTTCTCAAAAACCATATTTCACTAGAACATGTTGCCACTGAAGATCAATTAGCGACATATTTACAAAGCCTCTACCTGATGCGAGGTTTTACGAACTACTCTTCCGATTAGGTATGCTCGACTTCTCTGCATAGTTTCTCATTTGAGTTACCCAACGGTATATTTACTCCTGAGACCATGCATTGTATGTTTCTTGAAAGTAGTAGAAACTCTCACTTGTATTGCTGATCATACTCATCTTGTTCAACGGTTTTATGCTTCGATATTAATCTCAACCTCATTATGGGAGGATGCTTGCGTTTCTGACTGAAGTCGTTTAAAGCTAACATAATTACAGTTTATATGATTTACCTCAGTCGGATTCATGATCTTCACATCCATTAATCACCACATGACCAAAGCATGTTCATTTAGATTACTCTATTAACGTGCATAGTTGAAGAAGTGAAATGGGCTACCTTGGAATGCCTGGTGGATGAATACACAAACGCATTACGATCGCCTTGAAGTATAGTTTTCTAATAAGATAGACGAGTCTTTGAACTACAAATTGGAACGGTCAACCGAGAGGATTGCACAATCTACGGGGGATAAAATGCTTTATATTTTATTCAAGTAATACCCCCGTATATGTCTCATGACCTTTTTCCTTGACTGTCTATCTGAGGGGGAGCTTTTCATTGAGAGGATTAAATGATCTACGGGGGAGCAGCAATGAACCCCTAATATGTCTCGGATTCTCCCTCCTCTAAGCTTTTACTTCCGGATCTGACTGGACATGCTGTTGTAATCTCTACTTGGTCATGCGGTCTCCACGACATCGTTTTATTCGGAGACGCCTCGATATCCAGACAAATGACATCAGCATGTCGCGCGGGTCCCCACCTCACTCCCACATTCCTAGACCCGCTAACATTTGCGGACTCGGTCTTATATGTTCTGATCATTCCTGCGAAGCACGAGTATTGCTCATTTCAAATCCCTAACCCTCTCATTGCTCCTTCTACTGTCAAGACCTCACCTTTCCTCTTTTCCTTCCCATCAACTCTGCAATGGCACCCAGAATCTTTCTTTCCGGCGTCAATCCTGGCCATCTCGTTGATTGGAATGCTGTCTCTGATCCTCCGGATTGGTTTCACCAGCTTCGCCCTCTTCTTGAAGCCTCGCACATACTCAACCTGGTCTCCAATCCCATCGATCTTTTTATCGATGACATTCTTGAGTATTACCAACGGATTCGCGCACCACCGATTCCATAACCTCTCATGTCCGCGGTGAATCCATCATCATCACTCCGGCTGTTCTCCGCGCCGCTCTTCACCTTCCTCTTGGTGAACCACAATGTCCGGATGCCGAACCGATGGCGGCTTCTATGGGGTGCACGACCAAAGGGAAGGAATACAAGGTGAAATCCTTCCAGGGTCGCTATCGATGTATGGCGACTATTCTAAGTCGATGCCCTCCGGCTCGCACATCCGCCCTGGACTCAGTTCCGTACGATCTTCTACCTGGCCATGTACGGCGTCTTTGAAGGTCTTCCAATGGATTGGGGGATGTTCTTATTTCGTTTGCTACAAAATGGTCTCAAAAACCATTCCTTCGGGCGCATCCTCAGCATGGTCTTCGGCATCTTCGTCCGGACCATTTCGCCCAAGTTGATGGTGTCTCGTTTCCCTCGGCTCTTTACCTTCGTCATCTTACGCCGGACGGGAGCATGACCGCTCGCCGACCCAATGTAGCACTCCGCGTTCTCCCTGCCCCGGAACAACAAGGCGACTACGTTGGTGACCCCTCCGACGACCAAGCCCACGAGGTCGGTTCGCACACCGATCCTCCCGGATTCGGTCCGTTGTCGCGCCCTCCCACTCACGGGCCTCCCGGCCAAGCGTCCGTCTGAACCGTCCGAGGTTGCGGGGCCCTCTCGGCGCAGTGCGTCTAAAGCGTTTCCTCGGCCCCCTCTCGCCGATGTCCCCACTCCCTCCACATCCGCTATAGCCTGCTGCGGTTGATACCGGGTGTTGCCGTCGCCACCGCCGATGTCCCGGCTGCTTCTCCGGGAAGCCCCCTTGCCTCCTCTACCTCAACCCCGAGATTACCTTGACCATCTCTCCGCCGTCACTTTAACGGACCTCGGCTCCGTTTCAGCCCTAGCCCACACCTCTTCCATTCCTGACACCGATCTCCGGGTGTTTTACACCCGCAATACCCAATCCCCGGAGACTATGATCATCCTGGAATCCGGACCACGGCTTTCTTACGCCGGCTGCCATTCCCGATGTGTCGTTCCCTACACCCTCCGGCCCAGTCCCTGCTACCCGAAGTCCCTCTACTGCTAAGGCTGGACCCTCTTCTCCTGCCGCCGCGATTCCCGTGGTTGACTTGTCTGGTCAAAGCGGGTCTCTTGCTCCGGATGCCTCCAATGCTCCGGATGCCTCCGGCGCTCCGGATGCCTCCGATGCTCCGGATGCTCTGCTCGGCCGCCGCTACTCCTGGACTCTCGCCCACCGCACTCTGCTCCTGTTCCTGGGGGAATCCTCCAAAGCTCCCGAGTTAGCACTTGGGCGTGCCTCTTTTGGCACGGTCCACTCTGATGCTTTGCTTTCCGCTCAGCTGGACCGCCATGCCCACGCTCAAAGCGCCCAAATCTCCGCCATCGCTGCCAAAGTTGATGCCCTTGGCGCCCAACTACTCTCCGCCCTTAATGACTCCTCCACTTCCATTAAGCAGAAAATGGATCTTGTCGCCACCTCCGTTCATTCACTATCTACTTCCTTCGCGGATCTGGCGCATACGATGGCTCGTCCTCCCATTGCTTCCCGGCGATCTGCCAAACCGGGGGAGAAAGTGTCATCCGATCCGTCTACTCCTTCTCGCCCCACAACCATCTTCCGGACCGAGAAGCGGCCTGCCACCGTGCTTCGGGGAGTTCAAATTCCCCAAACGAAGCCGCTTCTCTCAACCAAGCTCCTCATCGCACCTCGAGCTCCTCCTCCATCCTCCTCATCCTGAGTTGATACCTTCCTCCCATCCTATGCGGAGTTTGACCCGTCCGATGCGGATGGAAGCTTGCGCAAGGCAATGAAAGCCTATCTTGCGTCTTCTGCGAGAGAAGATGTCTTTCGAAATGTATCCTTTCTCTCCAGTGACATTCGGACTCTTTGTTCGGAGAAAGGACTCTTTACTACGAAGACATTGACAACTTCTCGAGGGCTGCTAAGATGGAGATGAGGCCGTTTCCATCTCTTTACGAAGATGGGCACTTGTTTGAAGTTCTGCCATGTTGGAATGAGAGCTATCTTCCCGGTGTGGAGTTAATTCAGACTTACATTGACCGGAACTGAGGATAGCAAGCCATGGAAAACTCTCTCAACCATCCTCATTCCGTACCGGATCATGTCGCCACACTTCATGATGGTTGTCTTCATGATTCGGTCCAAGCGAGATGATTCTCATCGATTCTCATCAGGTTGTGGAGCACTTCGTTAGGAAGAATCAATGGGAACCTCGTGTCTCGGACTACCGAAGCCGTGAAGAAAGCCGGATTATATGAAGAGTTGGGTATCACACCCCCAGCGTTCGGAGAAACTCAAGGCGACATTCCGGGGCAAGAAGCAAGTGCCACAACTGCGGATGGAGATAGGCTGCGGAGCCTTTGTTTGTCATTTCATCAAATCGTTCTTAATTGTGGACAAACATTGGAGCCAACACTCCACCTTTACGATGCAGCAAGACAATGGAGCTAAGAGAGAATCGGCAACTATGATCTTCAAGTATAGTGAGCCTTATGTACCTTAGTGAAAAATCTGTATTAAGGCTGATTTGTATTTAGTTGCTGATTAATGAAATTGGTTGTGTTGCGTATTCTGTATGATATTCTTTTGCATCGCTTACCAGATCAGATTACAAAGGGTTTGGGCATATCCATAATTGGGGGAGATTGTTGGATCAAACCCAGAATTTTGATAATGCTGATAAAGCCTTATGTAATTTGATCTGAGATCTTTTGTGTTTATTTGATCATTGCAGAAGGTATGTCACTAATCCAAAGATGCACTCGTGAGAGCAAAGCTAAGGACAGGATACATAATCCTGATCCGGACAAGAGTTAGTGTCGTCAAACACTTGGTAAATAACCAAGTAACAAATACATACGGAATAAGGAACAATCCTACGGACTAAGAACTTAAAGGATAAGTACGGAGTAAGGAAAATAAGTGCGGAGTAAGGAAAATAGATGCGGAGTAAAGAAACCAGATGCGGAGTAAGGAATCCGGACTTATTACTTGCCCGGAGTAAGGAACTTACATACGGAGTAAGGAACTTACATGCGGAGTAAGGAACTTACATACGGAGTAAGGAACTTACATGCGGAGTAAGGAACCTACATGCGATGAACTTACATGCGGAGTAAGGAAGCGCCGACACGGACTAAGGATTCCAACCCATCGAATAGATACGGAGTAAGCAACCACTGACACGGAGTAAGGTTCCGAGCTTCATTTAACTACGGAGTAAGGAAAATTACACCGGACCAAGAAGACCTTGCCCAACAAAACCGCATTTAAAATGTTATCACCGTGCTCTCCGATGTAAGGCAAATGCATTTAGAACAAGAAGAATCTTACACGTGGATCATCCGGATATATGGACACAACCTTAATTGTATCTCGGAACTCACAAAGACACTTATACTCCTTCAAATCCAAGATCTTGAGCTCCACAAACCGCAGCACCAACACCAAAAAAAAAAAGATAGATTCCGAAATAGTTAGTTCTAGCATTAAGGACTTCAAGTTCCAAGGTTGTCTCTTAGAAACCCCCCCCCAAAAACGAATGTTTACCCCCGTCTCTTCCCCCCACGAAGTGCAGTTTATGAACAGTGGGCTTTGTGCCCCCCAGGGTGAAATGGGTTCATTTCACGTACAAGTGTGGTTGTCTTCTACATGATGCAAGGAGGCTAGGGGTGAAGTTTGAGCGCATTTG
The DNA here is from genome assembly GCA_023512835.1 of Taxillus chinensis. Lineage (NCBI taxonomy): Eukaryota > Viridiplantae > Streptophyta > Magnoliopsida > Santalales > Loranthaceae > Taxillus > Taxillus chinensis. The sequence goes on along the minus strand of CM042090.1, from coordinate 54,949,023 downwards.
GAGTGCATTTGGAGTTGCACGTGAATTGGGGAATTCACGTTCAAATTGGCGTGCAACCATATTTTTGCATGGTTCCCTTGGTTTTGACATTCTAGTGATCTTCCTCCAAAGGACCATGTTGAAATTCCGAGTATTTTGGCCTATATGGGTGCGGAAAGGTGCTAACTTGTGTGATCAAAACTACGTCGTTTTGATCCTGGGATTTACTTAATCGAACTACGTCGTTTTGATGTGGGTAGTGTCTATATAATGAGGGCTTGAGTTTGAGTTTAGGGTTCTTGTGTTCTTCTTTGCTGCAGCTGCTGCCAGAGAGAGAGAGAGAGAGAGAGGATCTCCGGGCAGTTGCCGTGGTGGTTCGCGTCGTTGGAAGGTGTCTAGCGTAGAGGTTAGGACAAAAGTCTGAGGTAGGGATTCATGTTCTTCCTAACTCTCCTCTGTTCTAGGATATTCGCCATATATATATATATATATATATATATATATATATATATATATGTAAATCCATATAGGTGTGATCTCCTATATGGATGTTGGCCTTCAGTGGCATGTTCTGTTGATTCTGATGTTGAATTTGGCCTGAGAATTTTCCGGGTTTGTTTATGCCCACCATGTGTTTGATGAAATGTCTGTGAGGCCTACATACTATGTATTTCAATATAATGCCTGTGAGACCTTGTGTATGGGTGTCTGATGATATACCTGTGTGACTGGTGTGTACTGTGTTTGATTTGTATTTGATAAAAAGCCTGTGAGGCTGATGTGTGTGGCTTGTATCTGACCATGTTGGTCCCTCTGAAATAAAGTGTAAATGATGTGTTGAGTTTACATGTTGAGATGTAATGCTATGCTGTTCTGCTGGTCTGTTTGAGACTGAGCTGTGATATGGGCCAGGCACAATAGCTGGACCCCTTGAGATTTGGCCAGGACGTGGTCCTGAGTCTCGGTGTAGCACTCACGACGGTGGGCTAAGTCTACACCCATTCCTGAGGGTAGGTATGGCGCCGAGGAGGTGGTTGACCATATCTGACTCGGGTGGAAAATGTTGCATTGGTGTCCATGCAACATTCGCCTGGATGTGGTATGTCATGTCGCCGTGGTGGCGGGGTGTCCTCTGCCCTTCAGTGCGGGCTCAGGTAAAGAGTGTTTACCTGGGTTATGTTTCTTGCTTTAGCCTTAGGCATGACACGAGCATAAACATACACATATCATGCATGTTGTAGAGCGAGACGGGTCTGGGGAGACCGGATCCCCTCCGAGCTATGGTTTGCTCACCCCTCCTATAAACCTGTCCTTTTGCAGGGTTTAGCAGGCGGTAGGTGAAGGCCGAGGAGCTAGGTCCCTGAGGGCCGGGAGTTTTATGTTATTTCCTTTGTCGTGCTCGTGGTTTTATGTTCTGGAAATTGGTTTGGTTTTATTTGTAACAATACACCTGGTTTCATAGGGGTTTTTCCCCGACTGGGTTGTAATAAACATTTAGTCTTTGAAATGAAATAAAATGAGATGTTGTTATTCAATTTGTGTTTGTGTGCATGGTTTGGGAGCAGGAGCATGCCCCTTGGCATGTTAGCCTGGTTGTGCAGGTTTGGGACAGCACCCGTGCCAGAAGTCCTTTTAAGGTGCTTGCACCAACTCCTTGTCCCTTCGGGTGCGGGCATGGGCAGTCACTACTCATTTCCAAGTAGAAGGAAATTGGGGCGTGACATTTACTATGCTAGTAAGACCATAGATGATGCTCAACAGAACTATACCACCACTGAGAAAGAGTTGCTAGCCGTGGTTTATGGCTGCAACAAGTTTAGACCCTACCTTTTTGGGTCTAAAGTCATTGTTTATACTGATCATGCTGCATTGAAATATTTGTTTGCTAAAAAAGAAGCTAAGCCACGCTTGATTAGATGGGTTCTCCTCTTACAGGAATTTGACCTTGAAATTAGAGACACAAAGGGAGCCCTAAATTCTGTGGCTGATCACCTCTCCCGTGTGGAGAATGCACCTAAGTCTCTACCCATTGTAGATGACTTTCCTGATGAGAAGTTGTTTGAGGTGCACCAGCTTCCTTGGTTTGCTGATATAGCAAATTATTTAGCCACTAGGTTCATACCCAAGCAGTTAGACTACCACCAGAGAAAGAAATTGTTAGTGGATGCTAAGAAATTCATTTGGGAAGACCCAATTCTTTATAGGAGGTGTTCTGACCAAATCATTAGAAAGTGTGTCCTTGAGGAGGAGGTAGATGACATAATACATCATTGTCATGCATCATATTATGAGGGCCACTTTGGGGTGCAAAGAACTGTGGCTAAAATCATGCAGTGTGGCTTTTATTGGCCTCACATGATGAATGACACCTATGTCCACATTAAAAAGTGTGATAGATGTCAAAGGGTAGGTGGTCTGTCTAGGAAAAATGAGATGCCCTTAACTGGAATCTTTCTAGTTGAAATTTTTGACATTTGGGGCATTGACTTCATGGGGCCATTCCCCAATTCTGATGGGTATTCATACATTTTGCTTGCTGTGGATTATGTGTCTAAGTGGGTAGAAGCTATTCCTACTAGAGTGAATGATGCTAGGGTTGTGACTCACTTCCTTACTAGGAACATCTTTAGCCGTCTTGGGACACCAAGGGCTATAATCAGTGATGAGGGTAGTCATTTCTGCAACAAATTGTTTGACAAATTATTGAACAAGTATGGTGTCACTCATAGGAAGTCTTTAGCCTACCACCCGCAAGCTAATGGACAAGCAGAAGTGTCCAACAGAGAGATTGAGGTCATTTTAGAGAAAACTGTTGGAGCCAATAGGAAAGATTGGTCTCAAAGGCTTGATGAAGCCTTATGGGCATATAGGACAGCTTACAAAACTCCCATTGGGATGTCACCTTACCGTATTCTATATGCTAAGGCATGTCACTTGCCTGTAGAACTAGAACACAAGGCTCATTGGGCCTTGAAGAAGTTAAATTTTAACCCACAAGAGACCAAGGAGCTTAGGATGACTCAATTAATTGAGTTAGATGAGCTTAGGCTGGATGCCTATGATAGTGCTAAATTTTACAATGAAAGAACTAAGAAATGGCATGATAGGCAACTCAACAATGAACCTTTAACCTTAGGGCAGAAAGTTCTTCTATTTAACACAAGGTTGAGGTTATTTCCTGGAAAATTAAGGTCCAAGTGGATGGGACCTTTTGTGATAGTTGATAAGAAGCCATATGGGAGCTTTGAGCTACAAGCTGTAGATGGCAAGAAATTTTGGGTGAATGGCAACAGACTGAAACCATACTTTGTTTCAACTCAGAGGGAGATAGTTGATTCCCTCTCTTTCACCATTGCATGATCATAACTGAAAGTCTAGCTACAGTTAAATAAAGCGCTGGTTGGGAGGCAACCCAATGTTTATTGCTATGTTTTATTTTATGTTATTTTCTTTTATTTATTTTATTCAATAAATTTGTTTGCAAGCTAACCATTGTGCAGGAGACTTTGCTTCTTTCTTAACTAACCATTTGCAGGATGAGCAAATTATTGGGTCCTGAACTTGTGGAATTATTTTTAAAGTCTAAGTCAAGGAGCAAGGAGCAAGTGAAGCCCAAAAGTGCTTGAAGATGGGCTCAAACAATTCATGTGCAAGACTTAAAGATGGTCCATAATGCACAAGCAACTAAGTGGAGAAATTTGGGCCAGTTTGGGCCTGAACGTGAATTTGCACGTGAATTGCCCAATTCACGTGCACCTCCTTTTGAGCTGTAACTTTCTGGAATGGTAGATGAAGACCATGTGAATCACGTTTACTCTTGCACGCTAATTGCTAGCTATCATATGGAGGCTCAAAAATGCAAACTACCAACTTTAGCCCTCCTAGAAGCTTCAAACAATTCACGTGCAGAAGGGACTATTGCTTGCCAGCTCAAAGGGGACCCACCACCAAAGTTTGGGACGATTCTGACCTGCACGCCAATTCAACCAATTCACGTGCAAGGGCTATTTTGGTCAGAACACTCTGAAAATTTAGGGGCACGTATCACGCCAATTGGAGCATCTTTCCTTCTGCACGCTATATAAAGAGAGGCCATCTTCAAAGGCTTCCACACCAAAATCACTCCAGATCTGAGTATTAGAGAAACTCTGCTCTTTTGCTCTCTTGCTCTTCAGATTTCTACTCTTTGCTCTTTATTCTCATTCCAAAGATTGTGCGCACAAGGAGGACTCGCCAGGAGGAGGTGCACTCACCTAGTGCTGATAGCCAACCTGAGGAGGAGATACTCTTGGGGCATGCTCTTGATATGCAGGCTTTGGAGGCTTCAGAGCTGGGCTGGGTTAGATAGGTGGCTCTTAAAATTCAAAACTGGGATTACAAAGGTTAGTATCTGCCCAACCAGCTATTTCCTACTCTGCCCTACAAGAATTTTATGCATCTGTCTATGTGAGTGAGGATGAACTGATAGGGGTTGTGCAAGGGGTTTATGTCAGAATTACCCCTGAAATTATTAAACATTGCTTTAACCTCCCTGCACCCAGGGATAGCTTCCCTCAGCTAAGCCTAGGAGAATTTGGTACTGCATGCAACTATGCTAGAAAATTTCAAAGTCGAAGGTAGTATTCCAAGAATGGTTTTGTTGGAAGATTTAGATGCCTAGCCTACCTGGTAGGGAAATGCTTATTGATTCAGACCAGTGGGATAGATAGTGTGCCTAAGCTACACCTGGAGTTCATGTATAGCATTGATCATATGCTAAATGTGGATTGGGCCACTACCATTTTTAAATGGTGGAAGAAAAACTCATCAAAGCAGATAAATGGCAGATTTTTGTGTTTGATATTTCAAAGCATGCCTCCTTTGCATTTTTCCTCCATGGATAGCATCACTTTTCCTTCTCACTGGGTGTTAAGAGTATTGCATGCTGAAGGGGGTTTGGGGATCAGTACCAGAGGTCATTGGGCAACCAATGTTCCTCCTCCATCACAACCCGCTAGGCACAATGTTCATGTGGAGCGATCCACTGACTTTGCAAGGGAGGAGCATGGGAGGCCCCAGACGTAGCTGCTCATGCATCTCCTAGAGCATGGGAAGCCCCAGAAGCTCCTCCTACAGCATCTACCGAAGGTTAGAGGCAAGAAACACAGCAGCTCAGGGAGGTAAATGCCAGAACCCAGCGCGAGGTGGAAGCCCTAAGGAAGGACAACAAAGAAGTCAAAGGCCTCCTAGGCAAAATCTGGAAGGCCTTAAGCAAGAGGAAAGCATCAAAACGTTCTCCTATAGTGGAGATATCTGATGAAGAACCCTCTCCATCCCCTAAAGTTTCTTATCCAGCCCAGGCGGATCCACCTCAACCAGAATCTTAAGCTGGGCCATCCTACTATCACCCAGAGGAGGCAGAGCCAGCAACAGGGTATTCACCCTTCCAGCCTCAAGAGGAGACAGAGCCAGCAGAAGGGTATTCACCCTTCTAGCCTTTTACTGATCCTGCATATCCTCAGGCTCTTGTGCTTGTTATACTTCCTGTCTCTTGGGGTACATACATGCCTGCTGAACCTGAAGACCTTCTTGGCCCTCCTATCCATTTAATCATAAATCAAGCTTTATCATCCGACGAGAGCCAAGCAGCGTTTGAAGAGTTCATCAATTCCATGGTTCAGAGGGCTCACTTTATACGGGATAATGATATCTTCACCCCTTTTGGCCTAAAGAGGATGTCAGAGAATGAATATCTCTACTCCGAAGAGATAGACCTCTTCTGCAGGACCATGCGCTATGTAGTGGAGGCTGAGCCTCATAACTACCCCTTAGCTCAGTTCACTTCCATCATGCTGTGCGAGATATTCAATCAACCCTTCTCCGAAGAGGTGTGGCGCCAATGCATAAATGGTGAGAATGAAGGGCACCGCCCTTGGCATGGTATGCATGAGGTGCTGATTCCGGTGCATATTGACCGCCACTATGTATTGGTCCGTTTGAATCTGGATATAGGACATGTCATGCTATATGATCCAAGCCAAGGTGAAGGGTTTGCCAGACGGAAAAGACAGTTAGTGCATGGGTTCATCAAACGAATCAAAGTGGCAATGATCAAAGAAGGCTTGTTGGCGGACAAGCTCCCTCTTATTCACTACAACGAAATGCAAATTCCCCAACAGCCTGACCAATTCATCTGTGGGATCTTTGCTTGCTACTACATGATGGCTATTCTGCAAGGGAAGGAAACTTGGGAAGTGTGCGGCAAGACATCGGTTGACTTTGTGGCTCAGGTGCGACGAATGGTGGCCAATGTCATCTACTATTACAGTGTACCAAACCAGGGGTAAGTGTTTTTCCTACTCCCTATTTTATGCCATGAGGACATAGCATATTTTAAGTGTGGTGTATGGGGAGTGACTTGAGCCACTTGCTTGTCTTTTATGTTGTGATTGCATGTTTTATTTATAATTTTATCTTAGATAGTTTGTTAGTCATTTATTTTAACAAAAAAAAACTGTTTTTAGTTGCATGATTGTTTGAGTTGTTTGCTTGAATGATTTGCTTGTGGAGGCATGGATATTAAGTATGCAATTTTGGCTTAAAATTTAATTTTTTTTCCATGCCACATTAGTATCATGTTGTGATAAGGGTTTTTAAGTAGTTAAAATGTGCTCTAATTTAGTTTGATCATGTCTTTATCTTTTGAATGATATCACCATGTTTTTGGAGCTGAGTTTTGAATATTAGTTAAACATGAAATGCTATGATAGACCTAAGTAACCTTTAAAGTTGAGTGAAAAAGAAATGAAAAATGAGAACAACTTCTTTTAGCCTTTGAGTGCCATTTTAGGGTATGGGTAATAATTGCTACTCTTCTTGCATTCAACATTGGTTATTTAATGGTAGGAGTCAAGTAAGCATGTGATTATTTATTAGTGCTCAGTGTTTGGTGTGTGGAGTTAGGATGCAAGACCCCTAAGTCACTGTGACTGTCTTTGCATCCTTTTCTTTATTTTGTGATATTATTGGAAAAAGCTGTGATGCACATTGTGGAAAAAGCCCATCACATTTTGAAAAGGGTATGCATTAGAAACTCCAGCTGTCCTATGTATTTTTTTTTGCTAAAAAAAAAAGATTCAGAATAAAAGCCACACTGGCTTGATGCTTATGTGCGATTATTTAGTTGTGAAGCCACATTGGCTGAATTGTGTTTTGTTTTAAGAATGTTGAGCTCAATTCTTTGGCTCATGTTTTGTTTATTCAGTTAGTAGACTAGAGTGTGAGTTCAAATAAAGTAGAATAGAGGGTGTGTTTTCTTTGATGAGCACAATAGGGAACTCTCATGATTGCTTGGCAAGTACTTAATCAATAGCTGATGGTGAGTGTAGAGATAGAGTTTTCCATCCATTGTTTATTGATAGGTATTGGGCTTGAGAATTATTATATTTGAGTGAGGCTGCTTATCCTTGGTAAGAACTTAAAGGGAAACTAGATGCTATTTTATCATGGATTGTTTGCTCATATCTGAAATTTAAGTGGTGATATTGCATGGTTGTTGGACTAGGGATATGGACATGAATGAGCTAAGCTATGACTCATTTTGATGCTTAAATTCGCATTTCATCATGATAGAGTTGCATGCTTAGGAAACCATGATTCTCCTTGATTGTTATTTTATTTTTCTTCCGTTTGACTGCGTGTTTATTTTATTTTTTGCATGCTTGTATGTTTTTGCTTGAGGACAAGCAGTGGTTCAAGTGTGGTGTATTTGATAACGTGCATTTTATGCCGTTATTCTAGTGTTTATTTAGGATGTTTAAGAGCATGATTAGAGCCTTATTGCTTCATATATCATATATATTTGCTCTAACCCATAGGAAGATGCTATTTGCAAATACATGCGTTTTTAAGTTGTTTTGGCAGATTTTGGAGCTCACTTTTGATATAGTAGATGGCCTCAAACAATTGGCGTGCAAGAACAAACATTTCTTAGAATGATGTCCTCTACCTACCACAGAAATTTCAGAGCATTTGAAGCTGCACGTGAATTCACCCATTTCACGTGCAAGCATATTTTTGCTTCTCAGGTCTCTACAGGATGCAAGGAAGCTTGGGGAGAAGTTTGAGCTGATTTGGAGATGTACGTGAATTCACCATATCACGTGCAAACTGACGTGCAGAGATATTTTTTGACCGATCCTATCATTTTTCCATGCTGATCATTTGTTCCTGAAGGCCCATGTCCAAATTGTGGATGGAAGATAGAGATTAAGTGTGGAGTGTCACTTATCAAAACTACGTCGTTTTGATAGATAGGCTAGGGTACACACCTCAAGGCCCATCCAACCTCTATAAATAGAGGCTCCACGCCCCATGCTAAAAAACCTAGACACCCCTACACGTTTTTAGAGGGAGAGAGAGGCTTCACGACTTGGAGGCTGCTCCTTGACCTAGGAGAGCAGCCGTCGCAGTCACCCGTCGCGGATTTTGGAGCCTGGATTTGAAGCCTTGTTGCGCGCGTGGATTAGAAGAAGATGTTTAGCTTTACTGCTATGGTTTCGCTTGTAATCATGCATGAGTAGTTCTTATAATCTAGGGGAGCAATGTAGCCCCTTGTTGCTTTGATGTGTTTATGAATATTGGGTTTGGATGATTGAGTTTTGCATGTTTTATGAATCTGTTCTTAATTTCTATCTTTGGATGTACACCTTGGTATTCTTAGCCCTAGTCTGGGGCGGATTGAGATTCATAACTTATTTGTAATTGGTGTGATCATTATCCTTTTGCAAGTATGATTTATTGGCTTTGCATGTTTGTGTGTTTAGATGACCATTCTGGCATACAACTCTTAAAAGGACCTCAATGACCATTTGTTGTCCTTGGCTTATGTTTAGCATGTTTTCAATCAGACAACCCTAATACCATGAACCAGTAGAGATAACATAGGGAGGTGAAATTGTGACCCTAGATGCCTTAATCCTTGATTCTAAATCGAACGTTTTTAGTTATTTCAATTACAATTCTGCTTTCAGTAAAGTAATTTTAAAACACAATTTTGTTTGCCGAGACATTGTTTTAAGCAAGATTAATTTGGTGATTTGAGTTAAAGCTAGATAACTTGGTAATCTCTGTGGGATCGACCCCTTTCTTGTCGCTATTCTATTTAGCATTAGTTAAGGAAATTAATATTTTGAGAAGGGATTTAAACGACAGTAGCTTAACCCTCACTTGGGTTTCGCTCACGAAATACCCGTTTGTCATCTACTCTACGGTGGTGAGGGTGTACCTACACCAAGTCCAATCGACTATATATCTTGTAGTACAGTAGGGTCTAGCCCATTTTACAAATAGGATCAATTCTCTCTTCTTTTCAATGCAAATACAAAAATAGTATTGCTCTAGACTTTACTCACTGTAAAAATCTGTCGGTGCAATCTGCTCCTACGTTGTTGACCGTTTGCTATGCTCGACCTTCAATCACTCCTTTGTTAGACTCACGATCTATTCTCCAAATATATGAGGAAGAAAGATAGATTAACTCACTGTTATCTTCCTTTCAATCTCCCTCTCTCTCTGTTTGTATGAACTACTCTACGTCGCCTCTTGTATCTCTGCAGATACGTTTCTTCATTGCACAAAGAATATTATTCGGCGCTATTTACGTCAAGCATATTCCTTGCTTTTTATAGGCCGGCCGAAGTCCGAAACCCTCCAGCTAGGGTTAAGCATGTTTCAGCCTGTGATCTTCACCGTAAAAACTAGTTAAACCCCTCTCGGATGACGTCCACGTGTTTCGCAGTACTCAGTGTACTTAAAACCACTGCTTGGGTAACGACTTACTGAAACGATGAGCATCCGCGCGTTTCACTCCTTCGTAGCGCGCTCTGTTCCTTTCACAAGCCACAGCCTCAGAGGTATTGCCCCGTAGCCTTTTTACGAGTCTACAAGTCTTCCTCTTTGATTCTCTACGAGTCTGAGTCTTCGAACCAAGGGCATTCATCTTCCAATACTTCTGCTCTCTGGCTTCGAAGCTAGGTCAGAATCAGTGCTACGAGCTTTTAAGCTCTACGAGTCTTCGAGTCGAACAACTGCATTTTGCCTTGGCTAGTAGCTACTTCTGGGTCTGTCCAATAGGTCCTACGACCCTGCGAGCTTCAGTCCATGACCCTACGAGCTACGACTCTACGAGTCCTAGCTTCGAATCTGCGAGACGTGGCTCTGCATCTGTCTGCACCTTGAGTCTACAACCCTACGACCGTGTGCCTCAACGAGGCTTCGACCCTGTGGTCCTTTGAGGGTGCTACGAGCTTCATGGTCTGTCAGTCTACGTCCTGCGAGTCTGCGACCTTCGAGTCTTTTGATCTACGACCTTCGAGTCTTCTAACCTACGACCCGCGGGTCTACGACCATCGAGTTAAGACGTACATAGGAAAACTCCCTCTACGAGCTCACTCTAAGAGATCACTCTACGAAGTTGTCCAACCAAGTACGGCGGATCTTCGACCCAGACCTTCGAGCCTGCGTGTTATGTTTCCTACAACATGTTGACAACAATGACAACATATGTCACGCCCCGGATTTTCAACCCGAGGAGACCAGAGTGTGACCCTCCATTTACCCGAGTTTGGATAAAGGGGATAGAGTACAACATGCCCACACAGGACACCATACACTTCACATTTTATATTCAGAGAGACAAAATCATATATTTATTAAGTTAAAAAATTACAAAGGTGTCCAAACATGCTCTTATTACATTAAAACTCCTCATTACAATATCCCTGCACTGGGGTTACAAAGCTCACACAAAAACAACAAGACTCAAATAATGATAAGCAAAACCACAAAACAGAACTGCCTTCCACTTGGGTGTTCCCGCCTAATGCCTGTAGGTCCCTATAGAAAAAACAAACACAGTAGGAGGGGTGAGCAACCACAGCTCAGTAGGGATCATGTCTCCCCAACCCATCCCATGCTCCTAGCATCTACATGCCATGTGTACAAGTGCAGTGTCGTGATACAATAATTTCAACAAATATAATAACAAACCACATCAGCAAATACAATCTTCTCCTACCACATAGGCTTACACTTTAACCACCTCAAGCAAGTGATTTAACCGCTTCTTCAGGACAATGATTTAACCGCAAGTAATTTAACCGCCTCTTCAGGCCAATGATTTAACCGCAAGTGATTTAACCGCCTCTTCAGGCCAATGATTTTAACCGTCTCTCAGGCAAATAGTTCCCACAGCCTCACAGGCTAACATAAACAGTCCCGGGTTTCCACAACCACCGGGTGTACAAGCAAACACGCAGCACAACATGGCCATACAGGCATAATATCAAACACTTAACATGCATGGTCAGACAGGCATAACATCAAACACTTAGCATGCATACATTCACAAACTCAGAAATCCAGCCACACTGGCATATTATCAAACACGTCCTAGGCATATTCACAGGCACATTCACACAGGCATTTTATCGAACATTTAACATGCACTAGCCAGAATCACACTAAGACGCCATTGAAGGCCAACATTCATATAGGAGGTCACACCAATATGAATTTACATATAAATATTATAGCGACAACAATATAAACTCTACAAATCTTCTACACAGGGCCTAACCCCGGGACAGACCAGGAAAGACAGAACCCCTACCTGTAGGAAAACGTATCACCACAGCAACGATCCTGCTCCCACGCCGAACGTCAGTCACCCACAAGAAACACCACAGCAGCAATGGCCAGAACTCTCCTCTCTCTCTCTCTCTCTCTCTCTCTGTCTCTCTGCGGCGGCTGCGGTGGCTGAAGAAGAGAACCCTAAACCTAGAACAAGGAGTCTTCACCTCTTTATATAGACAACTCAAACCCCAAAACGACGTAGTTTTGATTAAATGAATTCCAACATCAAAACGACGCAGTTTAGATGACAGACTACAACCTTTTTGCAACCACACAGGACAAAACACTCATAATTTAACCCTGGTCCTTTTGCAAAAGAGTATCAGAACAACAAAACAAGGGTAATGGAGGCTGTACATGAGAAAGGCCCTTCTCACGGGCACCTCCAAATGTTCTAGAATTTTGCCACAAGCCTTGGAACAACATCAGGAAGGCTCCCATGCAAAAATATCACTGCACATGAAAAGCCATTCTCACGTGCATTTTCACATGCACTCCCTATTGGGCTCAAACTTTGTCTCTTGCTTGCTCATCAACATACAAGATGATTTAGCCAAAGTGTGTGGAAATAAAACTCCCTAAAACCCAACAATTTCCACCCAGAAAGAGAAAACTGAGACTAACTCCTCACATCCCAAAAATACGGGTCATTACCTCCTCTCCCCCTTAAGACTTTTCGTCCTCGAAAAGAAACAACATGCAAGGAAAACAACACAGCCAGCCACAACACCCAAATGGGTCATACACCGCACATTGTACACAATAGCACATAACACAGTGCCACCACAGTCCACAACCACATGCATCACAATCCATGGAAATAAATCCACGTCACAAATACCCATCACAAGCACATTTTATTAACACATTCAATGTAAATAAAAGTCAAAAGTCGAAAGGAAATATAAATACACCAGCCAACAGCCACCCCTCCACCCTTAAGAGTGTTCGTCCTCGAACAACTCTGGGTGGTGCTCACGCATCAAAGACTCCCATTCCCAAGTCTCTTCCTCAATGCCACGGCACTGCCACAGTACGCGAACCAAAGGAATAGCACGACCCCGCAGAAGTTTCTCCCGTCAATCTAGTATACGGATAGGGGCCTCAACAACGGACATGTCATCCCCAATGTCCAAAGTCCCCCAATCTATCACATGAGCAGGGTCGGGATGATACTTCCTCAACTGGGACACGTGGAACACATTGTGCACCCGACTCACTCGTGGTGGCAATGCTAACCGGTAAGCGACATGCCCCACACGAGCTATAACTGCAAAAGGACCAATGAACCGGGGAGAGAGTTTGGAACCTCTCCCAAAGCGCCGATGTCCACATCGTGAAGAGACACGGAGAAACACATGATCTCCCACAAAAAACTCCAAAGGTCGCCACCGCTAATCCGCATAGGATTTCTGTCGACTCTGAGTTGATAACAATCGCTGACGAATCAACTTAACCTTCTCGGTAGCCTCTTGAACCAACTGTGGTCCCAAGAGAGTTGCCTCTCCTACCTCGGTCCAACACAAGGGTGATCGGCACGGTCTCCCATACAACGTCTCAAAAGAAGCCATCCCAATGGATGCTTGATAACTGTTGTTGTAGGGAAACTCCACCAAAGGAAGGCGAGTTGCCCACGAACCCCCAAAATCTAGCACACAAGCCCTCAACATGTCCTCCATGGTCTGATTCGTCCTCTCAGTCTGACCGTCAGTCTCAGGGTGAAAGGCTGTACTCAAGTTAAGCTTTGTCCCCATAGCCACCTACAAGCCTGCCCAAAAATGAGAAGTAAACCTCGAATCCCTGTCGGACACAATTGATGATGGCACCCCATGCAGTCGCACCACCTCGTCCACATACAGCTGACTTAAGGCCCCGATGGAATCCCGCTCGCGGGCAGCAAGAAAATGGGCCGACTTAGTCAGTCGGTTCATAATCACCCATATCATGTCCTTCCGCCCAGCAGTGGGTGGAAGTCTAGTTACAAAGTCCATCGCTATGTGGTCCCACTTCCACTCGACTATTGGCAATGGCTGTAACATGCCCGCCGGTCTCTGGTGCTCAGCCTTCACTTGTTGACAAGTGAGGCACCTCAAAACAAAAGCAGCTACATCACGTTTCATCCCAGGCCACCAAAAATGTTCCCGAAGTGCATGATACATCTTCGTACCCCCTGGATGCATGACAAGCCTAGACTGATGAAACTCCCTCATCACCTCGTCCCGGAGAGAAGAAGCCACTACTAGCCACCAGTGAAAAGACAACTCATGCTCAGGACCCTCTGTCCAATCCTCAGATAGCTCACCAGCCTCAATACGGGCACAGAGAACCTCACACTTAATGTCACCCAACTGTCCCTCCTGGACGCGCTGGTACAGCTCAGGCACAACAACCAAAGGACTCAGGACTGTCCCACCATCACGAACAACATGTTGTAGCTGCAACATCGCCAACTGCTCCATCAGCTTCCACTCTCTCACGGCCACCTCAGCTTTCCCTTTTTTGCTCAACGCGTCAGCCACAACATTACCCTTTGCTTGGGGTATAGGCAAGAGTAAAGTCAAAGGTTTGCAAATACTACGCCCATCTCCTCTGCCTCAAATTCAAGTCCTTCTGAGTAAAGATGTACTGAAGGCTCTTGTGGTCAGAAAACACTACGAACTTCTCCCCCAAGAGGTAGTGCTGCCAACTCTTCACAGCAAAGATAAAAGCCGCCAACTCAAGATCATGAGTCGGATAATTCTGCTCATGAGGCTTCAACTGCCTCGACCCATAAGCTACCACACTATGCTCCTACATAAGCACACACCGCAAACCAACCCTGGACGCATCACAATATACCTCATATGGGATATCCTCCCGAGGTAACCTCAACACCGGTGTAGTGGTCAAACGGGTTTTGAGATCCTCAAATGCGTGCTGACACTTGTCAGTCCACTCAAACTTCACTCCCTTCCTGGTCAACGCCGTCATAGGAGCCACCAAGCGGGAGAATCCCTCCACAAAACGACGGTAGTACCCTACCAAGCCAAGAAAACTACGAACCTCGAAGACATTGGTTGGCCTCTCCCATGATGACACTGCTTTAATCTTGGCTGGGTCCACTCTAACCCCTTCAGCTGACACTACATGGCCAAGAAAATGGACCTCTTGCATCCAAAACTCGCATTTGCTAAACTTAGCAAACAACCGCTGATCCCTCAAGGTTTGCAATACTGTTGCTAGATGTTCCACATGCTCCCTCTCAGTCTTGGAATATACCAAGATATCGTCTATAAACACCACCACGAACGAATCTAACTATGGAGCAAAGACTTGGTTCATCAAATGTATAAACACTGCTGGCGCATTAGTGAGCCCGAAAGGCATCACTACCCACTTATAGTGCCCATACCTACACCGAAAAGCAGTCTTAGGGATGTCCTCTTCCCTAACCCATAACTGGTGATACCCCGATCGCAGATCTATCTTGGAAAACCACCGAGCCCCACTCAACTGGTCAAACAGGTCATCTATCCGAGGCAACGGATACTTGTTCTTCACAGTCACCGAATTCAGCTTCCTATAGTCGATGCAAAGGTGTAGCGTGCCATCTACCTTCTTAGCAAAGAGCACCAGAGCACCCCAGGGTGAGGTACTCGGTCGGATATACCCCTAGTCCACCAACTCCCAACTCCTCTATCTGCCTCTGGAGCTCTCTCAACTCAGCTGGTCCCATCCGATAAGCCACTTGGGATATCGGACCAGTCCCCGATACCAACTCAATGGTGAACTCCACACTTCTCTTAGGTGGTAAACTCCTCAACCGGTCAGGAAAGACGTCCTGAAATTGGTCAACGACCGCTGGCCACACCCTCTTATCAACTTTCTCTTCCTCAGCAAAGGTCAGGGCTACCAACCTATGGGTAATGGCACCTCACTGGTCCAACACTGGCTCAGCTCGACTCGCCTCACAATCCCACTCCCCCTGCAGGGTACAAGAGATCCCTGCAGGTGACACGAAGGATACACGCCGCCGATAGCAATCTATCTTGGCCTGGAAGGCCATAAGCCAATTCATGCCCCAGATCAAATCAAATGCCCTCAAAGGCATCACATGCAAATCGAAGCTCAGCTCCACATCTCCCATGGTTATCACGCAATCATGACAAACTCGTCACACCTCAATCCTACCTCCCACTGGAGACTCTAGGAGTAAGGGTCTCTCCGCCTCAACACATATTAACCCCAAGCCATCCACTATAAGCTCAACAACAAAAGAACGTGATGCACCCGTATTGAAAAGAGCAGAAGCAAGCACGCGGGAGATCAAAAGAGTACCTCTAACCACCGATGGTCCTACTCCATCCTCTGCCGATGAAGGTTGTAGCTCAGCCTCCTCCCGAGGTGCAGCATTCAGTGTAAACACCCTTCCTTGGCTCGTGCCACCGGTTGGCTCGCTCGCAGGGCGGTTCCTGCCCTGACTGCCTCTAGCATCAGCCTACTGTCGCTCTGGCCTCCCCTGAGGTGAGGTCTGGCTGGATCCTGCCTGGCTGGCTTGCCACTGACGAGCTGGTCTCTCCGCGGGTGCACGAAAGCTAGCATCACTACTCATGCTGGATGCCACGCCTCCTGTTCCCCTATTGCCACTCCTGCAAACCCGGCGCAAATGGCCCTCTCGTCCACAGTTGTTGCACTGCCAGTCCTTCTTGGGACACTCCCCCTTGAAGTGAGCCTGCTCCCCACAGCAGTGACAACCGCTAGGTAGACCCCCCGATGGACCTCCCTGTCTACTGCCGCCAAGGGTGAACTTCCCTGGGTTCACAGATGGCTGACCCCGACTGCGGAAAGAATTGCTATCTCTCTCCTCAGTCTTGAGCCTCTTGGACCCTGAATCTCGATCAGGTGCACCTTGCAACTGGCGACCCAGATGAGCCTGCCTCCCATCATCCAGCTCTCTCTCAGCTATACGGGCCGTCTCCACAACCTCAGCATAGGTCTTCAAACACAGAATTGCCACCCTCTGCCTAAGGGCCGGCCTGAGACCCAAGGTGAACTTGTGGGCCTTCAAGTCCTCCTGCACCACGGTCTTGGGAGCAAATCTGCTCAAGCTCCGGAATTCACGCTCATACTTGGGCACCGTCTTTGTCCCCTGCTTCAGGCTGCCGAATTCCTCCCTCTTCTGCCACCTCAACGACTCGGGGAAGAACTCATCATGGAAGAGTTGCAAGAACTCGTCCCACAACATGTACTGTACCGTACGGCTCCCCGCAACACTCAGCCACCACTCCAAAGCATTCCCTTCCAACTGCCGAATGGCTAGCCTCACCTTATCCTCCTCACGGGGCAGGAGAAAGGTGAACACATGCTCGATCTGCCTCAGCCAGTGTTCAGCTAACACTGGGTCCCCCTCCCCCTCGAACCGCTGAGGTTGTTCCTTTTGGAACCGTGTCACCACGTCATCCTCTGCATGAATCGGTACGCCACCCAGCGAACTCTCATGCTCATGAGGTAGCTCCGCCACTGGCGGTGGTGGTGGTAGTGGCACCACTTGCTGTGCCACCATCTCACGGCGCACCTCCTCCCGAACTTCTTGTCGGATGCCTTCCCACCTCCTCCTGGACTTCCTGCTGGATGCCCTCACGCAGCTGCACCGGCAACAGCGCATGTCCTCCAGCAGGCTGTCCCGCACCTGGGCCCTCATGAGCAGATGACTCATCAGCCACTGCCCTGGACGCACGTGTCACTCTCCTCGGCAGCATTCTTACTACACAAAGTAAGAAGGATAATCGTCAAATCGCATTCACTAACTACCGCGCGACACTACCTCTACCCCACTTAACAGTTCTACTACAACTGTCACATAGCATTACACTCTTTGTATTAATCCACATTACACTATTCAATCCACTTTGCACATAACTCATATAAACAAGAAAAAAAACCACATTTAATATTTCATTCAATCACATTTCACATTGTCACAGTTCAATCCACATTGAACATAGCATTTTTATTTTTTCTTTTTGTTCCACATGTACAGCATCCACACAAACACACATAAGCAAATACAACTAGTGCCCTAATGCCCATGCATGCAAACCCTACCACAAGACTGGGCTACCCCAAGTACACCTTAGAGGCTCAAAGAGGACCATGTTGATCAGGCATGTCCCTCCAGGCGCCTCCGAAGGACTCAAGATAACCAAGTCCGCCCACTACCCTAGGCCAACTAGACCATGCTCTGATACTATATTGTCACGCCCCGGATTTGCAACCCGAGGAGACTGGAGCGTGACCCTCCCTTTTACCCGAGTTTGGATAAAGGGGGTAGAGTACAGCATGCCCACACAGGACACCATACACTTCACATTTTATATTCAGAGAGATAAAATCATATATTTATTAAGTTCAAAAATTACAAAGGTGTCCAAACATGCTCTTATTACATTAAAACTCCTCATTACAATATCCCCCCACTGGGTTACAAAGCTCACACAAAAATAATAAGACTCAAATAATGATAAGCAAAACCACAAAACAGAATTGCCTTCCACTTGGGTGTTCCGCCTAACGCATGTAGGTCCCTGTAGAAAAAACAAACACAGTAGGAGAGGTGAGCAACCACAGCTAAGTAGGGATCATGTCTCCCTAGCCCATCCCATGCTCCTAGCATCTACATGCCATGTGTACAAGTACAGTGTCGTGATATAATAATTGCAACAGATATAATAACAAACCACATCAGCAAATACAATCTTCCCCTGCCACACAGGCTTACACTTTAACCACCTCAAGCAAATGATTTAACCACCTCTTCAGGACAATGATTTAACCGCAAGTGATTTAACCTCCTCTTCAAGCCAATGATTTTAACCGTTTCTCAGGCAAATAGTTTAACCGCCTCTCAGGCAAATAGTTCTCACAGCCTCACAGGCTAACATAAACAGTCCCAGGCTTCCACAATCACCAGGTTCAACAAAATAGGCCCGGGCTTCCATAGCCACCGGGTGTACATGCAAACACGCAACACAACATGGCCATACAGGCATAATATCAAACACTTAACATGCGTGGTCACACAGGCATAACTTCAAACACCTAGCATGCATACATTCACAAACTCACAAATCCAGCCACATCGGCATATTATCAAATACATCCTAGGCATATTCACAGGCATATTCACACAGGCATTTTATCGAACATTTAATATGCACTGGCCAGAATCACACCAAGACGCCATTGAAGGCCAATATTCATATAGGAGGTCACACCTATATGAATTTACATATAAATATTATAGCGACAACAATAGAAACTCTACAAATCTTCTACACAGGGCCTAACCTCGGGACAGACCAGGAAAGACAGAACCCCTACCTATAGGAAAACGTATCACCACAACAACAATCCTGCTCCCACACCGAACGTTAGTCGCCCACAAGAAACACCACAGCAGCAATGGCCAGAACTCTCCTCTCTCTCTCTCTCTCTCTCTCTCTCTCTCTCTGTCTCTCTGCGACGGCTGCGGTGGCTGAAGAAGAGAACCCTAAACCTAGAACAAGGAGTCTTCACCTCTTTATATAGACAACTCAAACTCCAAAATGACGTAGTTTTGATTAAATGAATTCCAACATCAAAACGATGTAGTTTAGATGACAAACTACAACCTTTTTGCAACCACACAGGACAAAACACTCATAATTTCACCATGGTCCTTGATGGTCCCTTGGAGCCTAGAGGGGGGTGAATAGGCTCTTATCCAAACTCTCTATATTCTCTTATGACACAAACACTTATCTAGTTAAGTGATAGAATCACTGCGGAAGATAACTAGATAATGGAAGTATTTTGTTTTATTATCAAAAGATAAATACAACAAAATAGAAGCAAGACTCTTTTACACTCTGTTTACAAAAGGATTCACACTCTAGCCTATATTATCTCTTTGAACTCTTGTGCATACACAATATTGATTCAGGCTTATTCGCACTCTTTTTTTACATATACAAGTATAAATATTTATATAAAAATATTCCTAAAAGACAACCTTGGAACTTGTAGTTCCGGAATGCGTTCAGCACTAACTATTCCTCGGTAGTCTCTCTGCCTTGACTGCTGCGGTTTGTGGAGCTCAAGATCTTGGGTTTCAAGAGTATAAGTGCCTTTGTGAGTTCCCAAATATAATTAAAGTTGTGTCCACATATCCCGGTGATCCACGTATAAGATTCTTCAGGTTCTCAACAAGTTTGTCTTACATCAGGACACCACGAGCTGATAATCTTAAATGCGATTAAGTTGAAGCAGCATCTTCTTGGTCCAGTGTAATTTTCCTTACTCCGTAGCTAATGAAGCTCGGAACCTTACTCCGTGTCAGTGGTTGCTTATTCCGTATCTATTTGGTACTGGAATCCTTAGTCCGTGTCAGCGCTTCCTTACTCGGTGTGAATGAGAAGGTCGGAGTGCTTATTCCGTATCAGCGCTTCGTTACTCCGCATGTAAGTTCCTTACTCCGTATGTAAGTTCCTTACTCCGTATGTAAGTTCCTTACTCCGTATGTAAGTTCCTTACTCCGTATGTAAGTTTCTTACTCCGTGCGAGTCTAAAGGATCGGATGGCTTGCTCCATACTAGCACATCCTTACTCCGCATGAGTGAGTGGTCCGGATTCCTTACTCCGCATCTAAGTTTCTTACTCCGTGCGAATAAGGACTCGGGTCCTTATTCCGCATCAGTACTTTCTTACTCCATATGTATGGAAGACTCTGATGCCTTACTCCGTGTCTTCTTTACTTTAGTTCACTTGAGTGAAAGACTTAACTTTTAGCTCCGTGTCGACTCTTTTACTTCATGCGACCTTGTAGACCAAGATTCTTACTCCGCATCAGTTTGACATAGTCCGTTTCAGATATTAAGAGCAGATTCCGTAGCTTTTAAGTTCTTAATCCACACAAATGTTCCTTATTCCGTATGTATTGCTGACTTGGTTATTTACCAAGTGTTTGACGACACTCACTCTTATCCGGGTCAGGATTATGTATCCTGTCCTTAGCTTTGCTCTCATGAGTGTATCTCCGGATTAATAACATATCTTCTGCAATGATTAAAGAAACACAAAAGATCTCAAATCAAATTACATAGGGCTTTATCAGCATGATCCAAATTATGGGCTTGATCCAACAATCTCCCCCAATTATGGATATGCCCAAGCCCTTTGAAATCAGATCTGGTAAGTAGTGCAAAAAGATAACATACAGAATACACATGTAATGACCCGTGTGTAACCCATGTGTAAGAAGTTAACCACAAATACCTTGGATGTTGGTGCACAAGTTTGAGGTAAGAGATGAGCCCAAGAGGGGGCTTTTGGGAGGTGCATGTGACAAGTGATAACGTACCTTTATGCCCTAGGAAGATGCTATGCGTATACAGGCGGTTTTAAGCTATTTTGGATGATCTTGGAGCTCACTTTTGATAGGGTAGATGGCCTCAAACAATTGGTGTGCAAGAACAAAAGTTTCTTAGAATGAGGTCCTCTACCTACCACAGAAATTTCAGAGCATTTGGAGCTGCACGTGAATTCACCCATTTCACGTGCAAGCATATTTTTGCTTCCTAGACCTCTACAAGATGCAAGGAGGCTTGGGGTGAAGTTTGAGTGCATTTGGAGTCGCACGCCAATTGGGGAATTGGCGTTCAAATTGGCGTGCAGGCATGTTTTTGCATGGTTACCTTGGTTTTGTCATTCTAATCATCTTTTCCCAAAGAACCATGTTGGAATTGTGAATATTTTGGTGTGTATGGATGTGGGAAGGTTATAGCTTGTTCCATCAAAACTATGTCGTTTTGATGCTGGGATTCACTTAATCAAAACTACGTCGTTTTGATGTTGTGTTGTCTATATAAGGAGGAGAAGCCCCTCTGTTTTAGGGTTAGGGTTTGTAGCTCCACCAGCCGTCGAGAGGAGAGAGAGAGAGAGAGGGAAGGAGAGCTTCGGTGGCTGCCGGAGCGTCTTGTGTGGGTGGTCGGAGTCTTGCGTGGGAGCGGGAGCAGGAGAACATACAAGGTAGGGGTTCTGTTCTTCCTAAGTCCTCCTCTGTTCTAGGGTTCTAAGGCGATTATGGATTATATCTGTTTATATATAAATATGTAATCCATATAGGTGTGATCTCCTATATGGATGTTGGCCTTCAATGGCATTTTGGTGTGATTCTGTTGTTGCATGCTATATATTCGATGAAATGCCTGTGTGAATACAGTTGGGTGTATATGCCTATTACATGTTTGGTAATATGCCTGTGTGGCTGGACTTGTGATTTGGTGAATGTATGCATGCTGGGTGTTTGTTCTATTGCCTGAATGGCTAGGTTTATGCACTTGTGAATGGGCGCACACCAAGTGTTTGGTTTTATGCTTAAGTGGCCGTAGTGTGTGTTGTGTGCATGACTGTGGTATCTGGCCTGAAGAGGCGGTTAAATTACTTTGCCTGAGAGGCGGTTAAACCAGTGGCCTGAAGAGGCGGTTAAACTACTTTGCCTGAGAGGCGGTTAAATCAGTGGCCTGAAGAGGCGGTTAAATTACTTGCTTGTGATGTTTGTTAGCCAGTGTGACTGGGGCTGGGGTTATGCCCGCTTGTGTGGAATGTTTTACTCTTTTTCTCATACTGCCACGTCACTACACCTGTGCACATGCATGTAGCCGCTAGGAACATGGGAAGGGTTGGGGAGACTTGATCCCTACTGAGATGTGGTTGCTCACCCCTCCTACTATGTTTGCTTGTTTTCCAGGGACTTACAGGCGTTAGGTGGACACACCAAGGTGGAAGACCTTATTTATTTTACTCTCTTCCATATATGTTTTTTTTTATGGGAATTGATGTAACCCTAGTGGGGATGGATTGGAAAGGATTTTGTTGTAATAAAGACTGGTTTGGATTGTGGATTTCTTTTATGGACATTATTTTCTTGAAATGTGTTGTGGGTGTTTAAAATGTTAAATTCGGGGTTTGCATCCTAACCCCCTTTGCCCTCCGTGTGGGTACAAGGGGAGTCACGTACCGGTTTCCTCGGGTTGGAAATCCGGGGCGTGACAATATGGTATCAGAGCATGGTCTAGTTGGCCTAGGGTAATGGGCGGACCTGGTTATCCTAAGTCCTTTGGAGGAGCCTGGGGGGACATGTCTGATCAACATGGTCCTCTTTGAGCCTCCAAGGTGTACTTAGGGTAGTCCAGTCTTGTGGTAGGATTTGCATGCATTGGCATTAGGGCACTAGCTGCATTTGGATAAGATAAAATGATTAAGTGAAATGTGCAACTCTGATTTGTTTGGCAATGCATATTGAACTGTGAAATATGATTGATACGATGTATGTGTGTAATGTCATGTGATAGTGGAATTGATCAGTGGGGTAGAGGTAGTGACGCGATAGATTATAAATTTGTTTTGACGTTGTGCTTCTTACTTCGTGTAGTAAGAATGCCGCCGAGGAGAGTGACACGTGCGTCCGGGGCAGTGGCTGATGAGTCATCTGCCCATGAGGGTCCGGGTGCGGGACCGTCCATTGGAGGGCATGCATTGTTGCTAGCACACCTACGAGAAGGCATCCGGCTGGAGGTACGAGAGCTACGGGAGGGACTCCGGCAGGAGGTTCGGGAGGAGGTGCGCCGTGAGATGGTAACACAGCAAGTGGTACCACCACCACCACCACCACCAGTAGGAGAGCTGCCTCGTGAGCGTGAGAGTTCGCTGGGTGGTGTACCGACTCATGCAGAGGATGACGTGGTGACACGGTTTCGAAAGGAACAACCTCCGCGATTCAAGGGGGAAGGTGATCCTGTGGTAGCTGAGCAGTGGTTGAGGCAGATCGAGCATGTGTTCTCCTTTCTCCTGCCCCGGGAAGAGGATAAGGTGTGACTGGCAATTCGGCAGCTGGAGGGGGATGCTTTGGAGTGGTGGACGAGTGTCGCGGGGAGCCGTGTGGTGCAACTCATGCTTTGGGAGGAGTTCTTGCAACTCTTCCATGATGAGTTCTTCCCGGAATCAGTAAGATGGCAGAAGAGGGAAGAATTCGGCAGCTTGAAGCAGGGATCCAGGACGGTACCTGAGTATGAGCGGGAGTTCCAGAGCTTGAGTAGGTTTGCTCCAGAGAGCGTGGCAAGGGAGGACCTAAAGGCCCACAAGTTCACCTTGGGCCTTAGGCCAGCCCCCAGGCGGAGGGTGGCAATTCTACGCTTGAGGACCTATACCAAGGTTGTGGAGAAGGCCCGTATAGCCGAGAGAGAGCCGGATGATGGGAGGCAGGCTCATCAGGGGTCGCCAGTTGCAGAGTGGGCCTGATCGAGATGCAGGGTCCAAGAGGCTCAAGACGGAGGAGAGGGATAGCAGTTCTTTTCGCAATCGGGGTCGGACATCGTGAACCCCGGGAGGTTCACCTTTGGCGGCGGAAGACAGGGTGGTCCATCCTGGGAGTCTACCTAGCAACTGTCCTCCTTGTGGAGAGCAAGGGTCACTTCAAGGGGGAGTGCCCCAAGAAGGACCGGCGATGCAACAACCGTGGACGAGAGGGCCATTTGCACCGGGTTTGCGGGAGTGGCAACAGGGGAGCGGGGGGCGTGGCATCCAGAGTGAGGAGTGATGCTAGCTTCCGTGCACAGGTGAGAGACCAGCTCGTCATTGGCCGGCCGCCAGGCAGGATCCGGCCGGACCCGACCTCGGGGGGAGGCCAGGAGCGACATCAATGCCGATCTTAGAGGCGATCGGGGCGGGAGCCGCCCGGTGAGTGAGCCAACCGGTGGCACGGGCCAAGGAAGGGTGTTTGCACCGAATGCGTCACCCAGGAGGAGGCCGAGCTACCACCTTCACCGGCAGAGGAGGGAGCAGGACCATCGGTGGTTAGAGGTACTCTTTTGATCTCCCGCATGCTTGCTTTGTTCTTTTCGATACGGGTGCATCGCGTTCTTTTATTGCTGAGCTCATAGTTGAGGGCTTGGGGTTAACGTGTGTTGAGGCGGAGAGGCCCTTAGTTGTAGAGTCTCTGGTGGGAGGTATGATTGAGGTGCGACAAGTTTGCCGCGATTGTGTGTTGACCATGGGCGATGTGGAACTGAGTTTCGAGTTGCATGTGATGCGTTTGCGTACTTTTGACCTGATCTTGGGTATGGATTGGCTTATGGCTTTCCAAGCCAAGATAGACTGTTACCGGCGGCGTGTATCCTTCGTGTCACCCGCAGGAATCTCTTGTACCCTGCAGGGGGAGTGGGATCGTGAGGCGAGTCGAGCCGGGCCAGTGTTGGACCAGTGGGGTGCCATTACCCACAGGTTGGCAGCCCTGACCTTTGCTGAGGAGGGGAAGGTGGAAAAGAGGGTGTGGCCCATGTTGTGGACCAATTTCAAGATGTTTTTCCTGAAGAGTTGAGGAGTTTGCCACCTAAGAGGAGTGTGGAGTTCACCATTGAGTTGGTGCCGGGGACGGGTCCGATTTCCCAAGTAGCGTATCGTATGGGGCCAGCCGAGCTGAGAGAGCTGCAGAGGCAAATCGAGGAGTTGGGGGACCAGGGGTATATCAGACCGAGTACCTCACCTTGGGGTGCTCCGGTGCTCTTTGCTAAGAAGGTTGATGGCACGCTTTATCTCTGCATCAACTACAAGAGCTGAATTCGTGGATCGTGAAGAACAAGTATCCGTTGCCTCGGATAGATGACCTGTTTGACCAATTGAGTGGGGCCCAGTGGTTTTCCAAGATAGATTTACGGTCGGGGTATCACCAGCTCAGGGTTAAGGAGGAGGACATCCCTAAGACGGCTTTTCGGTGCGGGTATGGGCATTATGAGTGGGTAGTGATGCCTTTCGGGCTCACTAATGCCCCGATGGTGTTCATGCATTTGATGAACCAGGTCTTTGCTCCATACTTGGATTCGTTTGTGGTGGTGTTTATTGATGATATCTTGGTGTATTCCAAGACCGAGAGGGAGCATGTGGAGCATTTGGCAACAATGTTGCAAACCTTTAGGGACCAAGATTGTTTGCTAAGTTTAGCAAGTGTGAGTTTTGGCTGCAGGAGGTTCACTTTCTTGGCCATGTGGTGTCACTGAGGGAGTTAGGGTGGACCCGCCAAGATTGAGGCTGTGGCATCGTGGGCGAGGCCAACCAACGTTTTTGAGATCCGTAGTTTTCTTGGCTTGGCGGGGTACTATCATCGTTTTGTCGAGGGGTTCTCCCGTTTGGCGGCTCCTATGACGGCGTTGACTAGGAAAGGAGTGAAGTTTGAGTGGACGGACAAGTGCCAGCAGGCGTTTGAGACTCTCAAAACCCGTTTGACCACTGCGTCGGTGTTGAGGTTACCTCGGGAGGATATTCCATATGAGGTGTACTATGATGCGTCCAGGGTTGGTTTGGGGTGTGTGCTTATGCAGGAGCACAGTGTGGTGGCTTATGGGTCAAGGCAGCTGAAGCCTCATGAGCAGAATTATCCTACTCATAACCTTGAGTTAGCGGCTGTCATCTTCGCCCTGAAGAGTTGGCAGCATTACCTCTTGGGGGAGAAGTTTGTGGTGTTCTCAGATCACAAGAGCCTTCAGTACATCTTTACTTAGAAGGACTTGAATTTGAGGCAAAGGAGATGGGTGGAGTATTTGCAGACCTTTGACATTACTCTTGCCTATACCCCGGGCAAGGGTAATATTGTGGCTGATGCGTTGAGCAGAAAAGGGAAAGCTGAGGTGGCCGTGCGAGAGTGGAAGCTGATGGAGCAGTTGGCGATGTTGCAGCTGCAGCCTGTTGTTCGTGATAGTGGGACGGTCCTGAGTCCTTTGGTAGTTGTGCCTGAGTTGTACCGGCGCGTCCGGGAGGAACAGTTGGGTGACATTGAGTGTGAGGTTCTCCGTGCCTGTATTGAGGCTGGGGAGTTATCTGAGGATTGGACAGAGGGTCCTGAGCATGAGTTGTCTTTTCAGGGGCGGTTGGTAGTGGCTTCTTCCCTCAGGGATGAGGTGATGAGAGAGTTTCACCAGTCTAGAGTTGCTGTGCATCCAGGGGGTACGAAGATGTACCATGCGCTTCGAGGACATTTTTGGTGGCCTGGGATGAAACGCGATGTGGCTGTTTTTGTTTCGCGGTGCCTCACATCGCAGTGAAGGCCGAGCATCGGCGCCGGCGGGCATGTTCATGCCCTTGCCCATAGCGGAGTGGTAGTGGGACCATATCGCGATGGACTTTGTGGATCGGTCTTCCACCCACCACGGGAGGAAGGATATGATTTGGGTGATTGTGGATCGACTCACAAAGTCGGCCCATTTCCTGGCTATTCGCGAGCGGGACTCTATTGGGACCTTGAGTCGGCTCTACATGAACGAGATTGTGAGACTCGCATGGAGTACCATCATCGGTTGTCTCGACCGGGATTCGCGGTTCACTTCCCTGCTTCAGGGCAGGTTTGCAAGAGGCTATGGGGACCAAACTTCACTTGACTACGCCTTCCACCCTGAGACCGACGGCAACGTAGAGAGGACGAATCGGACTTTGGAGGACATGTTACGGCCTGTGTGTTAGATTTTGGGGGTTCGTGGGCAACTCACCTTCCTTTGGTGGAGTTTGCCTACAACAACGCTTATCAGGCATCCATTGGGATGGCTCCTTTTGAGGCGTTGTATGGGCGGCCGTGTCGATCACCTTTGTATTGGATCGAGGTGGGGGGAGACAGCTCTCTTGGGAAAAGAGAGAGGGGGAAGGAGTTGGTTCAAGAGGCTACCGAGAAGGTTAAGTTGAGTTCTTAGAGCGTCGGAGGACGTTTTCAAGGTGGGGTTCTTTTCTTAGACCGGTTGCCCTGTGGTGATTACCCGTTGAATGTCCTTGTTATCCTAATGTAAAAAAAAAAAAAAAAAATGTTATTTCGGCTCAAAGTCGGTAGAAATCTTATGCGGATCGAGGTGGCGGCGACCTTTGGAGTTTTACTGGTGTGCATGTGTTTCTTTTGTGTGTTTCTCCACGTCGTGGACATCGACGGTGTTGGGCGAGGTTCCAAGCTATCTCCCCGGTTTATTGGTCCTTTTGAGATTGTGGGAACACTTGGATCTTGTGGGGCAGCCCCCCTCTTGTGGTGGGGCCCGGACCGGTTAGCGTTACCACCATGAGACCGGTTGCCCGAGTGAGTCGAGTGCACAACGTGTTTCACGTGTCCAGGTCGCGATTGCGGAAGTACCTCCTACCCTTTACGACCCCACCCATGTGATCGATTGGGGAACCTTAGACATTGAGGATGACGTGTCCGTTGTTGAGGTCCCTATCCGTATCCTAGATCGGCGAGAGAAGCTTTTGCGTGGTCGTGTCTATTCCTTTGGTTCGTGTCTTGTGGCAGCACCGTGGCATTGAGGAGGAGACATGGGAACGTGAGTCCGTGATGCGTGAGCGCACCAATTGTTCGAGGACGAACAATCTTAAGCGTGGGAGGTGGCTGTTGGCCAAGGGATAGTGATGTGTTTTCTTGTATTAGTTGTGTATGATTTGGTGTATTTGTTTTGTCTTTTAGACATGTGTTCATATTTGTGATGTGTTTTGAGATATGTATTTGTGACATGTGGATATGTGTTATATGCATTATTGTGATGCATGTGGTTATGGATTGTGGTGGTACCTTGTTATGTGTTGTGCGCGGTGTATGACCCATTTGGGTGTTGTGGCTCGCCGTGTGGCAAATGGGTAGCTTGTGTTTGTTTTCCTCGTATGTCATTTCTTTTCGAGGACGAAAAGTCTTAAGGGGGAGAGGATGTAATGACCCGTGTGTAACCCGTGTGTAAGAAGTTAACCACAAATACCTTGGATGTTGGTGCACAAGTTTGAGGTAAGAGATGAGCCCAAGAGGGGACTTTTGGGAGGTGCATGTGACAAGTGATAACTTACCTTTATGCCCTAGGAAGATGCTATGCGTATACAGGCGGTTTTAAGATGTTTTGGCTGATCTTGGAGCTCACTTTTGATAGGGTAGATGGCCTCAAACAATTGGCGTGCAAGAACAAAAGTTTCTTAGAATGAGGTCCTCTACCTACCACAGAAATTTCAGAGCATTTGGAGCTGCACGTGAATTCACCCATTTCACGTGCAAGCATATTTTTGCTTCCTAGACCTCTACAAGATGCAAGGAGGCTTGGGGTGAAGTTTGAGTGCATTTGGAGCTGCACGCCAATTGGGGAATTGGCGTTCAAATTGGCGCGTAGGCATGTTTTTGCATGGTTACCTTGGTTTTGTCATTCTAATCATCTTTTCCCAAAGGACCATGTTGGAATTGTGAATATTTTGGTGTGTATGGATGTGGGAAGGTCATAGCTTGTTCCATCAAAACTACGTCGTTTTGATGCTGGGATTCACTTAATCAAAACTACGTCATTTTTCTGTTTTAGGGTTAGGGTTTGTTGCTCCACCAGCCGTCGCAGAGAGAGAGAGAGAGAGAGAGAGAGAGAGAGAGAGAGAGAGAGGGAAGGAGAGCTTCTGGTGGCTGCCGGAGCGTCTTGTGTGGGTGGTCGGAGTCTTGCGTGGGAGCGGGAGCAGGAGAACATACAAGGTAGGGGTTCTGTTCTTCCTAAGTCCTCCTCTGTTCTAGGGTTCTAGGGCAGATTATGGATTATATCTGTTTATATATAAATATGTAATCCATATAGGTGTGATCTCCTATATGGATGTTGGCCTTCAATGGCATTTTGGTGTGATTCTGTTGTTGCATGCTATATGTTCGATGAAATGCCTGTGTGAATACAGTTGGGTGTATATGCCTATTACATGTTTGGTAATATGCCTGTGTGCTGGACTT
Source organism: Taxillus chinensis (assembly GCA_023512835.1). Classification (NCBI taxonomy): domain Eukaryota; kingdom Viridiplantae; phylum Streptophyta; class Magnoliopsida; order Santalales; family Loranthaceae; genus Taxillus; species Taxillus chinensis. The sequence goes on along the minus strand of CM042090.1, from coordinate 54,919,595 downwards.
GTGATTTGGTGAATGTATGCATCTTTGGGTGTTTGTTCTATTGCCTAAATGGCTGGGTTTGTGCACTTGTGAATGGTCGCACACCAAGTGTTTGGTTTTATGCTTAAGTGGCCGTAGTGTGTGTTGTGTGCATGACTGTGGTATCTGGCCTGAAGAGGCGGTTAAATTACTTTGCCTGAGAGGCGGTTAAACCAGTGGCCTGAAGAGGCGGTTAAACTACTTTGCCTGAGAGGCGGTTAAATCAGTGGCCTGAAGAGGCGGTTAAATTACTTGCTTGTGATGTTTGTTAGCTAGTGTGACTGGGGCTGGGGTTACGCCCGCTTGTGTGGAATGTTTTACTCGTTTTTCTCATCACGCCACGTCACTACACTTGTGCACATGCATGTAGCCGCTAGGAATATGGGAAGGGTTGGGGAGATTTGATCCCTAGCGAGCCGTGGTTGCTCACCCCTCCTACTGTGTTTGCTTGTTTTCCAGGGACTTACAGGCGTTAGGTGGATACACCAAGGTGGAAGACCTTATTTATTTTACTCTCTTCCATTTATGTTTTTTTTATGGGAATTGATGTAACCCCAGTGGGGATGGATTGGAAAGGATTTTGTTGTAATAAAGACTGGTTTGGATTGTGGATTTCTTTTATGGACATTATTTTCTTGAAATGTGTTGTGGATGTTTAAAATGTTAAATTCGGGGTTTGCATCCTAACCCCCTTTGCCCTCTGTGTGGGTACAAGGGGAGTCACGTACCGGTTTCCTCGGGTTGGAAATCCGGGGCGTGACAACACATCACAACCATTTTCATTTATCAGCAACAGAATACAATTCAGCCTTTATACAAGATTTTCATTAAGGTACATAAGGCTTACTATACTTGAAGATCATTGTTGCTGCTTTCTCTCTAAGCTCCATTGTCTGCTTCATCGTATAAGTGGTGTGTTGGCTCCAAGATTTGTCCACACTTAAGAATGACTTGATGAAGTAACAGACAAAGGCTCCGTAGCTATCTCCATCTGGCTGTTGTGGCACTTGCTTCTTGCCCCGGAATGTCACCTTCAACTTCTCAGTTGGTCTCAAAGGAGTGATGCCCAACTTTTCATATAATCCGACTTTCTTCACAGCTTCAGTCAATCTGAGACACAGTGGTTCCCACTGATTCTTTCTTATATACTGTTCCACAATTTGATGAGAATCAATCAGAATCATCTGTTTGGACTGAATCATGAAGATAACTATCATGAAATGTGGCAACGTGATCCGGTACGGAATGAGGATAGTTGAGAGAGTTCTCCATGGCTTGCTATCCTCAGCAGTTCCTTCGATAAAGGACTGAATGATATCTATACTTGGAAGATAGCCCTCATTCCAGCACGGCAGAACTTTAAACAAGTGGCCATCCTTGTACAGAGATGGAAACAGCCTCATCTCCATTTTAGCAGCCCTAGAGAAGTTGTCAATGTCGTCTGTTGTAAAGAGGCCTTTCTCCGAACAAAGGGTCCGAATGTCGTCCGGGGAGAAGGCGTACAGGTCAGAGAGACATCTTCTCTCGGCAGAAGACGCAGCATAGGAAAGCATTGCCTTACGCACGCTTCCGTCCGCATCAAGAGGGTCACACGCCGCATATGATGGGAGAAAGGTGTCAGCTGCAGATGGAGAGGATGGAGGAAGAGCTACACTCGAGGAGCTTGGCTGAGAGAAGCGGCTACGTTTGGGGATTTGAACTCCCTGAAGCAATGAAGAGGCAGGCCGCTTCTTAGCACGAGTGGAGGTTTCTGATGTAGGAGGAGCAGAAGGATCAGATGACACTCTCTCCCCCGGTTTGGCAGATCGCCGGGGAGCAATGGGAGGGCGAGCCATCGTGTGCGCTAGGTCCGCGAAGGAGGAAGACAAGGAGTGGACGGACGAGGCGACTAGGTCCATCTTCTGTTCCATGGAAGTGGAGGAGTCGGTGAGGGCGGAGAGGAGTTGGGCGCCAAGAGCATCAACCTTGGCGGCAATGGCGGATATTTGGGCGCTTTGAGCTTGGGCGTGGCGGTCCAGCTGAGCGGAGAACACAGCGTCGGAGTGGACCGTGCCAAAAGAAGCACGCCCAAGGACCAACTCAGGAGCTTTGGAGGACTCCCCCACATGAACAGGAGCAGGAGTGCGCTGGGTAGAGGAGTCCGCAGGAGTATCAGCAGTAGCAGCAGAAGGGGCATCCGGAGCAGCAGAGGCATCCGGAGCAACGGACCCGCTTTGACCAGATAGGTCAACAACGGGAATGGCGTTAGCAGGAGAAGAAGATCTAGCCTTAGCAGTGGAAGGACTCCGTGCGGCATGGACCAGGCTGGAGGGGTTAGGGAACGGCACATCTAGAATGGAGGCCGGCATAAGAAAGCCTTGGTCCAAATTCCAGATGATCATGGTCTCCAGGGATTGAGTATGGCGAGTGTAAAACACCCGGAGATCGGTGTCAGGAATGGAGGCAGTGTGGGCAAGGCTGAAACGGAGCCATAGGTCCGTTAAGGTGTCGGCGGAGAGATGGTCAAGGTAATCTCGGGGTTGAGGTAGGGGAGGCAAAGGAGCTTCCGAAATAGATTCCGGGACATCAGCAATGACGGTAGCAACGGCGGTATCAACCGCGGTAGCAACAGCGGAAGTGGAGGGAGTGGGGACATCCGCAGCAAAAGGGGCTGAAGAAACAGCTCTAGGGGCACTGCGCTGAGATGGCCTCGCAACCTCAGAGGGTTCGGCACGAACGCTGTGCTGGGAGGCCCGAGAAATGGAAGGTGCAGCAACGGACCGAATCCGGGAGGACCGGTGAGCAGAGCTGACATCAAGGGCATGGCTGTCGGTGGGGTCACCAACAGAACTGCCTTGTTGTTCCGTGTCAGGGAGAGGGCGGAGAGCTGCAGAGGGACGACAGGCTGTCATGTTCCCATCAGGCATAAGATTGCGAAGGTAATAAGCCTGAGGAAATGAAACAGCATCAGAGCGGGCGAAATGGTCCGGATGAAGATGCCGGAAGACAATGCTAAGGATGTGCCCAATGGAAAGGTTCTTGGGTCCAGTCTGCAGCAGTCGGAACAGAAACGTCCCCCAGTCCATCGGAAGACCTTCAAAAATGCCGTACATGGCCAGAAGAAGATCGTATGGAACAGAGTCCAGAGCGGAAGTGCGAGCCAGTAAACAGCGACTCAGTATGACCGCCATACATCGATAGCGGCCGTGGAAGGACTTCACCTTGTATTCCTTGCCTTTATAGGTGCAACCTATAGAAGTCGCCATGGGATCGGCATCGGGGCGCTGTGGTTCACCGGGGGGTAGGCTGAGGGCAGCGCGGAGAACGTCGGGGGTAATGAGGATGGATTCACCGCGAACATAGGAGATGATGGAGTCGGTGGTATAGCGGATCCGTTGGTAGTACTCGAGAATGTCGTCTACAAGAAGATCGACAGGATTGGAGATCAAGTCGAGTATGTGAGAGGCTTCTAGAAGAGGGTAAATATGAAAAAACCAGTCTGGAGGGTTGGAGATAGCGCTCCAATCGACCAGATAGCCGGGATTGACGCCAGAAAGAGAGGTTCTGGGTGCCATTATAGATGAAAGGTGAAAGGCGAGGTCTTTGGGGATTGAAGGAGCGACGAGAGTTTTAGGGATTTGGAAAGAGTAACACTCGTGCTTCGCAGGAATGACCAGAATATATAAGACCGAGTCCGTAAATGTCAGCGGGTCTAGGAATGTGGCGAGTGAAACAGTAAACCGCTTAACAAGCTGATCTCATTAGTCTTGATATCGATGCGCCTCCGAATTAAAAGATGACGTGGAGACGGCATGACCAAGTAAGGGTAACAGCTGTTTGCCTTCCGGGGAAGTGTGAGCATCCCGAGACATGCATTTAATGAATCATCTTGATTCCTCCTCAAAAGCACATGATATATAATAAGACATGGATTATCGCAATTTGACAGTGTCAGGAGTCCGGAGGAATGAACTGACAATCATCCGGAATTAATGATAGTCGTGTGACGAGTATCCGGATGAAAAGTAGACCGTGTTCGTAGTAACAGAGTGCGGTTAAAGAGAAGTAGAATCTTTTGCTGTCAATAAGTCGAAGAGAAGAGAAGTACCACAACACTTCAAATCCAAGACTATGGACTGGATTTATCGATAAGGGTGCAAAGAAAATCTGAACCTGTAGCTTCACAAAAATAAGCTAAAAGTACAAAAGCTTAACAGGCAAGGATTAGTACAGATAGGAGAAAATAGGCAGTAAAGAGCTATATAATCCGAACTAATGAGTAGCAGAACTTATGCATTACAAAGAATGAAATAGACATATACATGCTAGAGAATGATCAATGTGACTGAATCAGGGCATATGTCAGATAATAAATACACAAGTTCATATAGGTCAACATAGCGAAACTGTCTTGATGAACGACGCAGCTAAGATTAATTAAAAATCATATGATTTGAGCAAACGAGAATTCATGAGTGAAAAATGAGGAAGTGGACACATGTCAAAATTAAGCAGTTGATTATCCGATTAAAATGCATGGTTGAAGAAAAAAATACATCCAAGCATGCCGCAATTCTGTTTCAACAACACATGTCCAGTCAGATCCGGAAGTAAAGGGTCAGAGGAGGGAGTATCTGAGACATATTAGGGGGATATTACTGAGGTAATAGATGAAGCTTAGGCTCCCCCGTAGATCATTCAATCCTCTCAATGAAAGGCTCCCCCTCGAATAGACAGCCAGGAAAGAGGTCATGAGACATATACGGGGAGTATTACTTGAATAATTTATAAAACATTTTCTCCCCCGTAGATTGTGCAATCCTCTCGGTAGACCTTTCCGGCTTAAAGAAATTCAGCATGGTCTATCTTTTTAGGAAACTATACTTCAGAAGCTGATCAGACTGCGATTGTGTATTCATCCACCAGGCATTCTGAGCTAACCCATTTCATTTCTTCAACAATACATGTTAATAGAGTAATCTAAATGAACAGGCATTTGTCATGTGGTGATCAGTGGAAATTAAGATCATGAAACCAGAATAAGGTTAATCATATAAACTTTAATTATGTTTACTTAAACGACTTCAGTTGGGAAATGCAAGCATCATCCCATTTATGAAGTTGCTATCAATATCAGAAGCATGAAGCACATTAGACAGTAAGTATGATCATCATAAAGATCAGTATGTATTTACTACTGTAAATAAAAGCACAATGCATGTTCTGAAAACAACTACTGATGGATAACAGGTGAGAAGTTATGCAGAAAAGTCAAGCATACCTAATTTGAGAAGAAGTTCAGAAAATCTTACATCAGGTAGGGGCTTTGTAAGTATATTCGCCAGTTGATCTTCAGTAGCAACATGTTCCAGGGATATGTGCTTTTTAAGAACATGATCGCGAATGAAATGATGCCTGACCTCAATATGTTTTGTCTTTGGATGCATGACGGGATTATTGCTGATAGCAATAGCACTGGTATTGTGACAGTAGAGTGGAACAGATGTCATGTTAAAGCTGTAGTCAATAAGTTGACTTTGCATCCAGAGAAGCTGTGCGCAGCAACTCCCTGTAGCTATATTTTCCACTTCAGCAGTAGATGTTGATACAGAATTCTACTTCTTACTGAACCAAGAGATCAATCTGTTTCCAAGGAATTGGCATGTACCACTGGTGCTTTTCCTGTCTATGCGACACCCGGCAAAATCAGCATCAGAATATCCGGATAAGGCGAAGTTGGACTCTTCTGGGTACTAGAGTCCCAAATTAATTGTCCCTTTGAGATACCTTAATATCCGTTTTACATTAAGCATATGTGACTCTTTGGGATTCGTCTGATATCTTGCGTAGATGCAAGTTGTAAACATTATGTCTGGGCGACTTGCTGTAAGATATAGCAAGGATCCAATCATCCCTCTGTACTCAGTCACATTCACTGATTTGCCATCAACATCTGGGTCTAACTTGGCATTGACTGGCATTGGAGTTTTGACGGGAGACGAACCTTCCATACCAAACTTCTTGATTAAGTCGCGAGTATATTTAGCTTGGTTTATGAAGGTCCCTTCCTTCAGTTGTTTGACTTGGATCCCAAGGAAGTAGGACAGTTCTCCCATCATACTCATCTCAAACTTGCCAGTCATCAACTTGGCGAATTCATCACAAAGTTTCGGATTAGTTGATCCAAAAATGATATCATCCACATATATCTGTACGATCAGAGTATGTCCTTTCTCTTTCCGTAAGAATAGCGTAGTGTCAATCTTCCCTTTTTGAAAGTTGTGAGCAAGTAAGAATTCTGAAAGTGTGTCGTACCAGGCTCTTGGAGCTTGCTTTAATCCATACAAAGCTTTCCTTAGTTTGTAAACCAGATGTCCAGCCTTGGGTTCAATGAAACCTGGAGGTTGTTCAACGTACACCTCCTCCTGAAGATCTCCATTCAGGAATGCACTCTTGACGTCCATTTGATAAACTATGAAGTTTTCATATGAAGCATACGCCAGAAACATTCAGATTGCCTCAAGTCTTGCCACCGGAGCAAAGGTCTAATCATAGTCTATTCCTTCTTCTTGACGATATCCTTTGGCTACCAGTTTGGCTTTGTTCTGGATTACAATTTCATCCGTATCAAGCTTGTTCCGGAACACCCATTTAACTCCTATGACTTGCTGAGACTTAGGCCTTGGTACTAGAGTCCACACATTATTTCTCTTAAATTGATTCAACTCTTCTTGCTTGGCTTCTATCCAATTCGAATCCCGAAGAGCTTCATCCACCACCTTTGGTTCTATTTGAGATAGAAAACACGAGTAAAAACAAATGTTGGAGGTGGCTGCTCTTGTTCTTACACCAACAGTAGGATCACCAATCACTTGATCTGAGGGATGGTTTCGGATCCATCTGTAATTCTGTGCATGTAATGGTTGATCTTGAATAATTTGAAGCTCTGCCAGGTTAGGTGGTTCAGGTGTATCTGCTGGTTGAGCTTCTTCCGGACCAGATGTTTCCATATTAGAAGGTACGGTAGAACTAGGTGGTTCTTCAACACTGTTTCTATCAGTGTTAACTGGTCCGGATGGACTTAAAGGTGCTCCGAAATTTTGGGTATCCGTAGGAGTATGTCCGGAGCTTAATGGTAGTCCTGAGTCCGAATCATACATAGCATCATCCATATAATTTCTTTGTGCTTCGCTGATGCCACGTGGTTGGTCAGAATGTGTATCAGGAACACTCATAAACTTCGAGTAATCGATGTTGCTGTCCGGGACCTGCACATTAGAACTTGAAGAAGCAACTTTTGACCAATCAAGATTAGCTTCATCAAAAGTCACATGGATAGATTCTTCAACTTTAAAAAGTTTTCTATTGAAGACCCGATAAGCCTTGCTATGTAATGAGTACCCGACAAAAATCCCATCATCAGATTTTGGTTCAAATTTATTCCGGGTTTCTTTGCCATTTATCAATATATAGCAAGTACACCCAAAAGCTCTGAAATGTGAAATTGAAGGCTTTCGTCCTCTCCACATCTCATAGGGTGTTTTCATGGTAGATTTATTTTTTAGAGTTTTGTTCTGAACATAGCAGGCAGTGGACACAGCTTCAGCCCATAGACTGAGAGAAAGCGTTGCCCCTGCTAACATAGATCTGCCAGCCTCGACTAAAGTACGATTCTTGCGCTCAGCTACTCCATTTTGTTGTGGAGTTCTAGGCGCAGAGAAGTCATGCTGAATGCCTTGTTCAGAACAATATGATCTCATATCTGAAAAATCAAATTTTGTACCATGATCACTCCTAATGCACTTTATGCTCAGTCCTTGTGAGTTGCTTATCCAGTTGAAAAGATCTACAAGTTGCTCAAAAGTTTGATCCTTTGATTTCAGGAACATCACCCGTGTGTATCTGGTGAAATCATCGATAACCACAAGGGTATATCTCGCACCAGCCAGCGAAGGAACAGAAATAGGACCACAGAGGTCCATACGAAGAAGTTGCAGAGGAGCAGTTATTGAATTAACTGATTTGCTCTTAAAGCTATGTTTGGTCTGTTTGCCGAGTTGGCATTCTCAACGAGAGTGTCTCTGGAGTATTTGAGTTTAGGTAGACCAGTGACAAGATCAAGTGATGCTAACTTAGAACAGTGTCTTAAAGTTTAAATGTGCGCATCGCTTGTGCCATAACCAACTATCTTCATCTGAAGCTTTACTGAGGAAGCATACAGGGTCAGAAGAATTATTTCTTAAGACCACTGAGTATATGTCCCCATCTCTTGATCCGGATAACTTTACATCTCCGGATAAGTTTTCCCTTACTGTACAGGTGTTGGACATAAAGGAAACAGTAAATCCTTTGTCACATAAATTACTGACACTTATGCTTCAAACCTTCGACTAGTGCAACTCTAGTGATTGATACACAGCCGTTGGTTAAAGTGCCATACCCGACAGTCTTACCTTTGCTGTTGTCACCATAAGAAACGGATGGACCTCGTTTTTCATTAACTTCTACAAGCAGAGTCTGATCACCCGTCATATGTCCGGAGCATCCACTATCGAGGATCCACTTGCTTTGATTGATCTTTAACTTCAAGTGATCCGGCAGTGCATTCCAGGAGATGCTCCTGAAAGACAACGGTTACACTTTTAGTGCCCAAACTTGTTTCGGGCGGTTAGAAAGAATAGCAGTAATGTCAACAGTTCCGGATTTGACTTTGCTAGGACTTTTAGCTCTCCAAGTTGACTTTAATTTGTTAGTTTCAGCTGCTTCTTTTATTTGGGTTATCTTAGGAGAGACACTCCTTTGAGGTTTAGCTTTTGTTTTGCTCGAAGAACCCTTTTTATTGAACTGATCTTTATTGGTACGAATTTGACTACAAAGCCAGTTATTAGATAAACTCCAACATTCATAGTGATAATGACCTATTTCCCTACAGATGGAACAGACACTATAATGCGGAGTACAAACAGGGGATACAAGTCTCTTAGATTTTACAGACTTTCTACTCTGTTCCATGTGGCCTAATCCATTGCGTTTGGGTGCGCGCTCTTGGCCCTAGATGCGTCAGCCTTAGCCTTTCCTTTCTTTTTGGGTGCTACAGTTTTGGCTTTAACTGCAGCAGCCTTCCCTTCATCATTAGTTACGGGTGCTACTGCTTCGGGAAGTGCAGTAACAGCCTCAACTCCACAGTCATAAACTATGGTGCCACCTAAAATGAAACCATCCAACGGTTTAGACGTACTAACAGGATATAAGTTGGTTAGTTTTGGAGTGAAATCCGGAGGACACTCAGTAGCTTGAGCATTGGAGGTTGATGATTCTGAACCTAGGCCAGGTTTCACTCGAACATTATCCGGATCAGTCCTAAATGAAGAGGCTATTTCCCCGGATTTAAGCCACTTGCGATTTATTTCCTTTTTCTGTTCTAGTTCATTTTTGAGTCTTTTTACGATAACTTTTAGGCTTGAGAGATTGGTATTTAGCAGATGATTTTCAGCCCTTAGATCGTGATACCAAGCTTCTTTTCCTCTGAAGTCAGCTATGTCTTTTTCAAGTCTAGCAATAGTAAATTTAAGACGTTTATTCTGACTTTCCATATCTTTGTACATTTGAGTAATTATTAGTCTCTCATTCTTTTCATGATCACGTTCAGTAACAAGAGATTCTATTTTACTCATGAGCTCAGAGATAGAAGGTACCTCAGTATTTGCCATGAGGCAGACGTTCGGCTTAGGAGTTGGCTCATCATCCGAGGATTCCTCCTCTTCTTCCGAGCCACTGATGTACTTTGTCACGAATGCCTTCCTCTTGTTTTTGCTGTTGTCTGAGGTGGTACGTCGAGGAGTAACCTTGTCACTTTTCTCTGCCGTCTTAGATTTGGATCTGCATTCCTTGGCCCAGTGACCGGGTTTCCCACAATTAAAGCATTCTTGGGAGCTCGACTCCGATCATTCCTTCCTTCTGGATGATGGGGAGCCTCTTCTGAATCCTTTTCTACTTTTCCAAAGGAATCGTTCAAAGGATTTAACAAGAAGAGCTATTTCCTCTACTGCGTCTGAGTCAGAATTCTCTGATTCATCCGTATCATCCTCTTGATGATTACTGGAGCATTCCATAGCTTTGAGGGCTACCCCTTTTTCTTTCCGAGCTATTTTCTCATCACGGTCAGTGTATCTGAATCTGACCTCATTAGTTCGAAGCTCTCTGTATATTTCTTCAAGGGTAGTAAACGGCCAGTTTTTGTCAGCTTGCATCTGGAGCTGCTTGGAGTAGTAGCGATCCGGCAAGGATCAAAAGAACTTGTCATTGATTTGAGACTGAGTGTAGTGTTCATTGACAGTTTTTAGCTCTAGAATGAGCTTGCCGAATCTCCGATAGATACTCTCAAGGGATTCGCTAGGTTTGTGATTGAAACTCTCAAAGTTCTGTCTGAGAGCACATATCACGTTTTGCATCTGGGACTGACTTCCCTCATAGAGGATTGTCAGTTTATCCCAAACAGCTTTTGCTAACGTGCAGCCCTGGATGTCCGTGGAAGCCTCGGAATCCAAAGACGATGTAACGTAAGCCAGAGCCTTTTCGCTAGCGCACTGCCAAGCTCTTTCATCGTTGGTAAGTTCGGCATCCGTCTTTGGCCTTCTAACTCCATGTTCTCCGATAGTCATCGGAATTGGAATCTCCTGATGAAGACAGGGCCTCATGAGATGGTCATGACATACCATGAACATCTTCAGGCGAGCTTTCCACTGGGAGAAAAGCTCAGGTGTGAATTTGGGCGGTTTTGTCAGAGTAAAACCAGAACTCCGTGGTTGAGCAGTGGAGGCAGCAGCAGGTTGAGGTGGGTCGACGTTTTCACTGCTGCTTCGATTCGGGATGGGCTCTTGTGCACCTTCGGAGTTAAGACGAGTGTTGAATAGCATACTGCTTTCTTCGGCCATTGTTGAGAGTGAAAGAGTGGGATCTCTACCTAAAACAAATAGAACTTGCTCTGATACCACTTGATGGTCCCTTGGAGCCTAGAGGGGGGGTAAATAGGCTCTTATCCAAACTCTCTATATTCTCTTATGACACAAACACTTATCTAGTTAAGTGATAGAATCACTGCGGATGATAACCAGATAGTGGAAGTATTTTGTTTTATTATCAGAAGATAAATACAACAAAATAGAAGCAAGACTCTTTTACACTCTGTTTACAAAAGGATTCACACTCTAGCCTATATTATCTCTTTGAACTCTTGTGCATACAAAGTATTGATTCAGGCTTATTCGCACTTTTTTTTACATATACAAGTATAAATATTTATACAAAAACATTCCTAAAAGACAACCTTGGAACTTGTAGTTCCGGAATGCATTCAGCACTAACTATTCCTCGGTAGTCTCTCTGCCTTGACTGCTACGGTTTGTGGAACTCAAGATCTTGGGTTTGAAGAGTATAAGTGCCTTTGTGAGTTCCCAAATATAATTAAAGTTGTGTCCACATATCCAGGTGATCCACGTGTAAGATTCTTCAGGTTCTCAACAAGTTTGTCTCACATCGGGACACCACGAGCTAATAATCTTAAATGCGGTTAAGTTGAAGCAGCATCTTCTTGGTCCGGTGTAATTTTCCTTACTCCATAGCTAATGAAGCTTGGAACCTTACTCCGTGTCAGTGGTTGCTTACTCCGTATCTATTTGGTACTGGAATCCTTAGTCCGTGTCAGCGCTTCCTTACTCGGTGTGAATGAGAAGGTCGGAGTGCTTATTCCGTATCAGCGCTTTGTTACTCCGCATGTAAGTTCCTTACTCCGTATGTAAGTTCCTTACTCCGTATGTAAGTTCCTTACTCCGTATGTAAGTTCCTTACTCCGTATGTAAGTTTCTTACTCCGTGCGAGTCTAAAGGATCAGATGGCTTACTCCGTACTAGCACATCCTTACTCTGCATGAATGAGTGGTCCGGATTCCTTACTCCGCATCTAAGTTCCTTACTCCGTGCGAATAAGGACTCGGGTCCTTATTCCGCATCAGTACTTTCTTACTCCGTATGTATGGAAGACTCGGATGCCTTACTCTGTGTCTTCTTTACTTTAGTTCACTTGAGTGAAAGACTTAACTTTTAGCTCCGTGTCGACTCTTTTACTTCGTGCGACCTTGTAGACCAAGATTCTTACTCCGCATCAGTTTGACTTAGTCCGTTTCAGATATTAAGAGCAGATTCCGTAATCCGTAGCTTTTAAGTTCTTAGTCTGCATGAATATTCCTTATTCCGTATGTATTGGTGACTTGGTTATTTACCAAGTGTTTGACGACACTCACTCTTGTCCGGATCAGGATTATGTATCCTGTCCTTAGCTTTGCTCTCACGAGTGTATATCCGGATTAATAACATATCTTCTGCAATGATCAAAGAAACACAAAAGATCTCAAATCAAATTACATAGGGCTTTATCAGCATGATCCAAATTCTGGGCTTGATCCAACAGTCCTTTTGCAAAAGAGTATCAGAACAACAACACAAGGGTAATGGAGGCTGCACGTGAGAAATGCCCTTCTCACGGGCACCTCCAAATGTTCTAGAATTTTGCTACAATCCTTGGAACAACATCAGGAAGGCTCCCATGCAAAAATATCACTGCATGTGAAAAGCCATTCTCACGTGCATTCTCACGTGCACTCCCTATTGGGCTCAAACTTTGCCTCTTGCTTGCTCATCAACATACAAGATGATTTAGCCAAAGTGTGTGGAAATAAAACCCCCTAAAACCCAACAGTTTCCATCCAAAAAGGCAAAACTGAGACTAACTCCTCACATCCCAAAAATACGGGTCATTACAACATAACCTTGCGGGAACCACACTTTGCTATCTAGGGGAGCAATGTAGCCCCCAATGAGTTGTAATCATTTTGGATTATGGATTTTGCTTGTTCAATTGGAAAATATCCTGTTCTTGTTTAATTCACTATTGATTAAAGGTAAGGCATGATTTATGCATGATTGGGTTATCTCAGCCCTTGTCTAGGGTGGAAATTAGTGAGTTAGGTTTGATGATTGCATGATTGACCAAATATGCAATTATTAGAGTGATTATCTTCCTTTGATCACTTTTATTCTCATGGACCAAATGGAATAAAAGACTTAAACCTGACTTAGCATGGACAAAGTGTAAGATAGGTGGGTGAAAATCAACCTGAATATGGATTAAGGCTTAAACTGATTAACTGAAGAACAAGTACCATAATCCAGGGTGTTACAGACCATTGGGTGTGAAATTGTGACCTTAGATCCTTAAATCATTGAAATCTCCAAACTAAGTGGTTTGCCAACAATTTATTTGAATTCCAGTTCTGCAATTGCTTGTTTAGAAGTTAGATTAATCTCACAACACAAATCATTTATTCAGACATAAAAGAGAATCTATTAGCTTAGTGTTCATTGCTTAACAGCAATTGTTGCCTCCCTGTGGGTTCGATAACCGGAGTTCAAATACTTCATTCTATTACTTGACCAGTGCACTTGCTGCAAGCCTATCACATAAGATTTTAGGTCAGGATCCTTACTCCGTGTCAATGGGAGCTTAGTCCGGAACAATGGAAGGCTCGGATCCTTACTCCGTGTCAGTGAGAGCTTAGTCCGGATCAATGGAAGCTTGGATCCTTACTCCGTATCAGTGGAAGCTTAGTCTGGACTAGTGATGTCCCAAATTTGACCACGATGCTCCGGATTTGACCTACATGGTCACATTTTCGGGCCCTTTGACCAGAGGCATTAACCTTCTTTTGGCAAGTTTAATTTTTCCCGACACATATTGTCTTGGCCATAACTTCTTCGTTTTACATCGGAATTGAGCTCGGTTAAGTGCGTTAATCTCCAACTTTCATCCTCTATCACTTGGTGTTAGTCTTGAGGCACTTTAGGGGCTTACTATAGAGGTTGTCAATTTTGGGTATCCCTGTTCATGTCAATGTATCCATCTTGTACAAATTGGGGTTAACATCAACTCTAAATCATTCCTTGATAGTGGGGAATCCTTGAGGACCTGTTAAACAAGGTATATGCCATTGGCAAACAAGTATATAAAAATGGGGTTAGTATGTGTAACCCAGACAAAATGGGGTCCAACACCACTTGAGTACATGCAGCATATGTAGCTACATATTCATCTTCGGCTATGTTGCAGGCCACACTGTTCTGTTTACAGCTCAACCACGCAACACATTTAGAGCCCAGATAAAAACTACAGCCACTGGTAGAGCGTTTGTCATAAATATTTCCAGCCCAGTATACATTAGTGTATGCTTGTAATTCAATGGAGTCCTTGGAGGGATACCGCAAGCCCATTTCTAGTGTACCGTGTAGGTATCTAAGGATCCGTTTGACTGCCAACAAGTGAGACTCTTTGGGGTCTACTTATATATACTTGCCTGACACACAGTTTGCATCAAATCAGGTCTGGAGGCTATAATGTATAAAAGGCTTCCAATCATGCCTCGATACTCTTTTTGATTTATACTATTGCCTTCCTGATCGTTGTGAAGTTTGCAGCCTGTAGCCATTGGAGTTCCAACAGGCTTGCTATCATTCATACCATACTTCTTCAATAATTCTTTGGCATATTTGTGATGTGATATAAAAATTCCAACAGCAGTCTGCCTATTCTGCAATCTCAAGAAGTAGGTTAATTCACCTATGAGAGACATCTCAAATTCATCACTCATTCTCTTAGCAAATTCTTCACATAATCCTGAGTGGCTTCCTCCAAATATAATGTCGTCTACATAGACTATGGTAGCCAGCTGACCTCTGTTCGAATTCAATATATATAAAGCATGATCCACTATTCCTTTACTGAAGTTCATCCTCTTTAAATACCCATCCTGTCGGCTATACCATGCTCTGGGAGCTTGTTTCAGGCCATACAAGGCTTTCTTCAATCTGCACACATGTATCTCCTCATTAGCGATTTGTACTCCATCTGGTTGCTCAATGTATATTTTTTCTTTTAGCAAACTATTAAGAAATGTAAACTTCACATCCATTTGATAAACCTTGAATCTTTTATGTGTTGCTAATGCAAGAAACATCCTAATTGTTTCTAGCCTTGCCACTGGTGCAAAAGTTTCATCCACATCTATTCGCTCTATCTGAGAGTATCTTTTGCATACCAGTCTAGCCTTGTTCCTAACAACTTTACCATCCTTATTCAGTTTATTCTTGAACACCCATTTTTGTGCCGATGACATTCTTGTTCTTTCGTCTAGGAACCAACTCCCATGTCTTATTCTTTTCAATTTCATCCAGCTTCTCATTCATTGCTGTAATCCAAGCTTCGTCCTCTACTACCTCTCCAACTGACTTTGGTTCAACTTCTGAGAGCAATGCAGTAGCTCTTGTAAATTTTCTTCTGGTAGTTATACCTACTTTGGGATCACCAAGGATCTAATCCTTGTCATGTACACTAGACCATGTCCTCCTGGTTTTCTTACTTGAATCTTCTCCAGGATTGGACTCTCCCTTCTCTTCTCATCAGACTTCTTTGAGTCTGTGTCCTTATTCTTCTTTTCCTTTTCATGCTCAGACTTTTCTTCTTCTTGAGGTTCTTCTAATTCAAAATCTGGAATCTCATCCTCAGATACATGTTTCTTCCAATTCTCATCAACCTTAACTTCGCTTGAAGTTATTACTTTTCTGAGCCTTGGAAGAAATACTCTATAACCCTTGGTTTGATACCAGTATCCAACAAATGTACCCTCCTAAGATTTGGCATGAAACTTTGCTTTTCCTTACTCCTTTATTTTTACAAAGCAAGGACTTTCAAATATTCTGAAGTATTTAGTTGTTGACTTATTCCCATACCATAATTCATAAGGTGTGCAGTCTATTGTTGGTCTTAGAGTAATTCTGTTTAGGAGGTGTACTGCTATTCTTGTTGCCTCTCTCCAAAACCTTGCATGTAGATTCGCTTCCAGCAGTAAAGTTCTACCCTTTTCGATAATAGCCTTGTTCTTCCTTTCAACAACTCCATTTTGTTGTGGAGTTCTTGCTGCCGATAATTGATGCTAAATCTCATGTTTATCTAAATATCTTTCAAAGGCCTCATTTGTAAACTCCATACCCTGATTAGATCTTAAGATCTTAATCCTTCGACCACAGTCACTCTCACCCATTCTTCTGTATTTCTTGAAGCAATCCAGAGCTTTTGTCTTTTGCTTTAAATACATAATGCAGGTCCTCTTGATGAAATCATCCACAAACAATATGAAGTATCTTTCACCGTTGAGTCCCTTGTTCCTCATATGTAATGACCCGTATTTTGGGATGTGGAGTTAGTCACAGTTTTGCCTTTTAGGGTGGCAATTGTTGGGTTTTAGGGAGTTTTCTTCCCACACATATTGGCTAAAACACCTTGTATTTTGATGAGCAAGCGAGAGGCAAGATTTGAGCACAAGAGGGAGCTTTTAGAGGTTGCATGTGAGAATGGCATTGTCATGTGCAAGGAGATTATTGCATGCCTGCCTTCTACATGGTTCAAGGAAGCTTGGGGAAGAATTTCACATCATTTGGAGCTGCACGTGATATGGGGATATCACATGCAATGTGGCGTGCGGCCATATTTTTGTACCATCACCTTGGTTTTGTTATTCTAATAATCTTTTCTCAATGGGGCATGTTTGAATTGTGTATATTTTGTCTTGTGTGGATGTGGGAAGTTTGTAGCATGTTTTAATCAAAACTACATCGTTTCGATAATGGAGTTCACTTAATCAAAACTACGTTGTTTTGATGCTGAGGTGTCTATATAAGGAGGAGGTGCCTCTTTGTTTTAGGTTTAAGGTTTTTGTTCAGCCACCGCAGCCGTCGCAAAGAGAGAGAGAGAGAGAGAGAGAGAGAGAGAGAGAGAGAGAGAGGATCTCCTGGTCGTTGCTGTAGGGGTGACTAGCGTGGGTGGATGGCATCTAGCGTGGGAGCAAAGAGGATCTTCCAGAGGTAGGGGTTATGTCTCTTCTAGCACCCATTCCGGGGTTAGGGCCTATATGGATGTTGGCCTACAATGGCATTTTTTGTTTGGTGTGAACTTTTGGGGTTTGTTGTGTGGAAGTGGGTCTTAGAGGCCGTTGGGGATGTCTATGTTATTCATCAGGCTTTGTTCTGTTATAGGTTCCGTGGGGAAACCTTGAGGTTTCCGAGGGGGAATATATTTGATTATATGCCTGTGTGGCTGAGACGCATGCTATGTGTTTGATTTTATGCCTATGTCGCTGAGATGCATGTTATGTGTTTGATTTTATGCCTGTGTGGTTGAGATGCATGTTATGTGTTTGATTGTATGCCTATGTGGCTGGTTGTGAGCCTGTGTGGCTACATGTGGAGCCTGTGTGGTTGCTTGTGAGCCTGTGTGACTGATTGTGAGTCTGTGTGGCTAATTGTGAGCCTGTGTGGCTGATTGTGGGCCTGTGTGGCCGTTGAGCCTGTGTGGCTGTGATTGTGAGCCTGTGTGGCTGTGGACGTGGGCCTGTATGGCCGTGGAGCCTATGTGGCTGTGGACGTGGCCCTATGTCGCCAATCTCTCTCTTCACTTGGCAACCAGTTTTAGTAAAGGTCACTTCATGACCTGCATCATATAGCTGACTGACGGATGCTAGATTGTACTTCAATCCTTCAACATGCAGAACATCCTTCAGTTTATGTTGGGAACTATAGGATTTCATGAAGCTTCCAAAACCATTCTAAGTCTGCAAACTCGAAGATCTGAAGGTATTAGGGTCGAAGGGTCGAAGCTCGTAGAAGTGAAACTGTCACAAAGCATTCTGACAAGAGACTCGTAGACTTGTAGGGTTTGGAGCCTCGAAACAAGTAAGCAACAGAAAAACATGTGACTCGTAGATCCACAGAGTTGAAAGTCATAGAGTTGACGTTTAGAGAAGCGCAAGTCACTGCACTCAAGGATAAACTCATAGAGTCGAAGAATTCTCAAGAGAAGTGATTGGACATCGATCTACTCGAAGACTCGAAGCCTGTAAAATTGAGAGTCCCCCATATGTAGCTAAGATAGTTAGCAGAACCTAATCTGCTACTATAACTCGAAGAACCATAAGGTTGTAGAGTTGAAGTCATAAACACTGTTAATAAACAAAATGGAGACTAACAGACTTGAAGATCGAAGGTCGAAGAGTCCATGCAATATAAACTGGCAAACAAGAAGATAACTGTCACTCATAGACTCGTAGGGTCATAGACTCAAAGGTCAGAGAATTCAAGAGAGTTAATCCAAAGAAATAGTCAGACATCAAAGACTCAAAGATCTTAAAGGCTAAGAGTTATAGCTGAAGAGTTGGAGACGTAGAGTCGATGACTCAAAGAATACGGAAACTAAGTCCATGAGCAAATATGAATGACTAAGTAAGAAACTTGCAGAGTCAAAGCCTCTCAAGGTCGAAGATCCTGTATTCACTCTGACCATACATGGTCGAAGAGTGACTTAATCACTTAACGTAAACTGAGGGACTCGAAGGTTCGTAGAACTAAGGTCGAAGACGCGTAGCTAGATCATCAGGTAGATTCAATGCACTCAAAGAAGCCACTCTAAGGGTTGTTGAGAGAGTTGTAGACTCATAGTTCGTAGAGTGATTCATACATCTAATCTAACCTGGACTCCAGCCATGAAGACTCGAAGATATGTGAGTCATAGACTCGCAGGAATTATCACAGTTGAAGCTTGAAGCCAAAGTACACATCTCTTACTAGATCAATCCAAATCTTCGACTCACCAAACCCTCGAGGCAAACTTATAACCCTAAGCATATCCACTTAGTGATATCTTCAACTAGGGTTTGTACAGTAAGCCTGTACCGTTCAGGGCAGTTGAGCACATTTAATGTTGCATTAATTATTGCTAACCACCATCTACAGATACACAACCAAGATCAACTGCGTCAGTATGGGCATGCAAATATGCATTATGGGTGTCTGCCAAATCAAAGGAGATCACCCATCCTATGCACTTTCGCATTTTTAGTGGTGGGAAGTTAGACTGTCAAGATGGACAACAAGGCGCACAAGCACTATAACCTTAAAATATATCTCTCACACACTAAACGACAAAAGTGTGAGTTAACCTCTCTCTTAAAAAGCGTGAAACTCACAGAATATAATATATAAGATTCTGACATGCATTAAAAGAAATAACTTTTGAAGAATCAACTCGAGAGTTCCAACACTAGAGAGAGAGACGGTGAGAAAATTGATCCAAGTGTTGTGCGCCATGTTAAAGGAAGAACAAGAACAATCTATCTGTGCACCAATAAATCTCTTGTTCATCCAAGATCCAGCACAACCTTTGTGTTGAATCTCAGCATTGTGTTTCCACAATGCATATCTAACATAGAACATTCCAAATGGAGTCAATCAGTTCATATTGACATCCATAGGAATATTCCATCCTTTGACATCTGAGAACTCTTATCATTTAAGCATTTACTCTCCTCTCAAATTTGTTTGTTAGCTCATTATCACTCCTACTTTGTATTGTCATCCTCTCCATTAACTCTCACATCATAGTTGTCTTTAGAAGATAAAAGAAACCAGCTAACAGTCTAAGCTTCCACGAAGAAAGTCTATTCACTCCCCCTCTAAACTCACCTTTGGGACCTACAATTTACTCTTTCCCCATTTGGAAAATCCTAACCCCTTGATTTTCAAAGAGTTATCATTACCAAATCTTACCTTTCCAGACTTGTCTTTATTCATATTTGACAGTTTCTTTAGGTCACCAGTCATATGACCCGAGCAGCCGCTATCAAGGATCCACTGTCTATCCTTGATGTCTGCTTTCAATACAATCTCAGCAATATAAGTTACTTTCTTCTCCTTAGCCATGTAGACTTGTTTTACTTTAGACTTGAAGCACTCTTCTTGTTTTACTTTAGACTTGAAGCACTCCCCCTGGAGTGGAGGCTTCACAGCCTTCTGAGATGCTTTCTCTTTCCTTTTCTCTTGAACTTTTACAGTGTTCTTCTTATTATTCTACTCAAGAATAACCACTTTCCTTGCACTGTGACGTTCACTACTACACTTATCACAAACTTCCAAGTCTGCAAGGTTAGAAAACTTGTTGCTTGTGACAATGGGCTTCGGTTTGCACTAGCGTGAAGTCTCATCATGTCCTTGTTTCTGACAGTAAGTGCAAAAACTTCTAACTGGTTTCTTTTTCTCTGAGATACAAGCTCCTTCTAGATGTCTTTATCTCTATTCTAGAAGCTTGTACCGGATACCTCCACAAACAGAATCTTGCCATGTGACCCCATACCGCATAGTAGTAGCAATGACCCTCAAACCTGGTGTTGCTAAACTTCTGTACATCTGGGATCTTCTTCAGAATAGGCTCGGCCTTGATGGTTGGCTTCAAAGGCTTTCTTTATTTTCTGAGGGGCACCCATACACTCGTAGAAATGACATTTGTATTAGATTTCTTCGCTTTCTTAGAATGTTCAGATCTCTGAACATATTTGGTCACTCCAGTAGTCCTGACCTCCTTCAGGTGTCTCTCCATCTTCTCATCATTTACGCCATCCTTCCCTTTCTTGTTGATTCGGGTCACAACAGTGGTCTGCATAGGATTGTCATGGAAATCTGGATTGATATTCTTCTTATTCACCTGCAGTGTTGCCCAGGTTTTCTGAGCTTCTTGTGGTATCATGAGTGATGTGATCTGGGAACTTCTAGAGGTTGAGGTTTGACTGGCTTTGTCCTTTGAGATCTTCTATTGAAGGTTCTTCTTCAAGTCATTGGATTATGGTTTCTCTGGTGGTAAGTTATGTGGTAATGTCATCACATATCTTGATTTGCTCCTTTAGTTTGAGCTTTAGACTGACAATTTCCTCGCAGAACTTCTTGGAGTCTCCCAGTACCTTGTCCTTCTCCCCCTGGTTTCTGCAGGCTCTCCCTTGACTCGCTTGAGCTCTCCCTTGAGATGCTTAACCCTATATCCCCTTATGCGGATCTCTTCTATTGCAAGCTTGAGCTCCTCCTCCAGATCAACTTCTTTTTCTTCTGCCTCATCCTCCCCTGAGGCAGTGTTGCTATGGTCTACCTCTATCTTGGCAACAAAGGCATAATCTGATGAGCATCCATCTTCATCATCGGATTCAGCAATTCGGCTCATATAGTTCTTGTGTGAGCCCTTTTTCTTCTGTGGAACTGCTTCGTCGGTATGATAACTTCTTCCACTTTGTATCATCCTCATCCAAGGCATCATCATCCAAGTCATTAGCTTTCACATTGCATTGAGATGCAAAGTGCCCCCGCTTTCCACACTTAAAACATCTTAGGGAAAGTCCTCCGTTTCCTTTTCCTCCAGCTTGTTTTCCTGCTCCACCTCTTCTAAACTTTCTAGTGAAGTAGGCTACCACCTCATCTTCACCTTCTTAGCTATCACTATCCTCTTGATCTTCTGAGGACTCTACTTCTTTATTTATTTTTAATTTCTTCATGGCCTTAAACACTACTTTTTTGATGCCTTGGTTGTGGGCTGGGATGTTGATGTAGATGGCTCTTCATAAGAGTGCAGCTTCATTTTGAATGCAGTTAGACTGCTATTGGACCCGATTTTGTCCGGGTTGGACACATTTTATCAAATTTAATTTTCCTCCATGTTGCTTCAATTTGTTGAAATTTTGTAGAACGACAGAGTCGTGACCACTAAGTCGCAAATGCCCAATTTCAAGACATTATTTTGAAAGGCCTCCAAATGCCAAAAAAAGACATTTCTAAGCAATAGAGAATAAAATTCGATGATCAATGCCATCGATCGCGCTCAATTCTGAGGCCAGACGAAGAAGATATGGCCAAAACAGCGCTTAGGCCGCCATCGGGGGTCATAATGGTAATTGACTTTCCAAATGGCACTCCAGATCAAGTCACGAACCTCATATTCTCATCCTACTCGTCGTTTTGAGAATTTTGACGTATATATTATATATATTCGCTCTCGGAGCATTTTAGACAAAAAAATCAAAATAAAATTGTTTTTCGATAATAAAACAGTCTCGGCACACTCAATATAGGTTTTCCGTAAAAATGAGTTCATTTTCAAATAAAATTGCCCTAGTGTCGCTCGTCATGACGCCCCGAGTCCAAAAATAATTTTTTCAAGATGTTTTGAAGTCCGGGTCGTCCTACCGATCCCAAAAACCAAAAGACATCAGTTAAAAGCCCAAAAACAAAATAATTTTCTGTTTTTCTCTCTTTTTCCCACCCACTACAGGCCAGGTGTTGATCATCCATTGGCTGGAAGTAAATAAAATAAAAAAACAAAAACAAAATAAAAAAATTAAAGCCACAATATCGCCCGTTCTTATCTCTTCCCATCAAACCCATTCATCATCTTCCCCCTCTCTCCTTCCCTAGCCACGTCGTCTTCACCAAGGCCGCACCCAGACCACTGAGATCCCGGAGGACCACGAGCGTCGTGGTGCTAGCCCTTCCCGACGCGTAACCAACTCCTGAACCATCCCTAGCGGCATAGATAATTTATTTTTAGGTGACCAACCGTACCCCAAAAACGGTTGGTGGCGACTCCGTATTTTCATCACCATTCGGATGAAGGTTGGGGGGAACCGCACCCAAAAAGCCCTCCGGGACGAAATCCGGTGATGACAGCTCATCACCGGATTTTGTCCGGGAGGGAAACTGCTTTTTCAGTACCTATATTAAGAGTTGGAGGAGAGAGTAAGCCTAGGGGAAGGTATAGTGCCATTTCCGTTGAAATGGGATGGACGCAGATGTCGGAAGACAATGCTAAGAATCCGCCCGAAAGATTGGTTTTTGGGCCCATTCTTCAGCAATCGGAACAGGAATGTTCTCCAGTCCATCAGGAGACCTTCAAAGACTTTGTACATGGCAAGGAGAAGGTCATACGGAACGAAGTCCAGAGCAGAGGTGCGAGCCAGTAGACATCGGCTCAGATTGGTCATCATACAGCAGTAGCGACCTTGGAAGGACTTCACCTTGTATTCCTTCCCTTTGTAAGTACAGCCCATGGAAGCTGCCATAGATTTTGGGTCCGGGCGCTGTGGTTCACTAGGAGGTAGGTTAAAAGCGGCATGGAGGACGACAAGAGTGATTACGATGGATTCACCCAGAACATGGGAAAGGATGGAATCAGTGGTGCAGCGGATGCATTGGTAGTACTCAGTGATATCAACGATAAGAAGGTCAACGGGATTAGAGACCAGATTCAGAATGTGGGAGACTTCCAGGAGAGGGCATAAATCCAAAAACCAAGCCGGAGGATCCGAAATTGCAGGCCAATCGATCAGATGGCCTGGATTAATGCCAGAAAGAGAGAGCTTGGGTGCCATTTTGAGTAAGAGGGAGGAGGAAGGTAAGTCTTAGAGATCGGAGGAGCGACGAAGGTTTAGGGATTTGGAAGTGTAAACTCGCGTTGCGTGTGAAAATCCAGTATATATAAGACTGAGTCCGTGGTTGCCAGCGAATCTTGGGATTAAGCGAGATAAATAGTGATCTGTCTGACAAGCCGATGTCGTTTATCTTGATACTTGAGCGCCTCTGAAATTAAAGATGACGTGGAGGCTGCAGAATCAAGTATTCATAACAGTTGTATGCCTTCTTCCGGAAATTGCTTGTCTCGAGACTTGCAGTTTAAATAGACCATCATTATTCCTCCTAAAAAACGCACGATAAGATGTGACTATTTCAAGAGTTCGGAGCAAATGAACCGACGATCATCCAGATGAAAGATAATCCGTAGAAGAATATCCGGATGAGCAACAGAGTTTGTCCGTAGAAACAGAGTGTGATAAGAGAGAAAATGATTCCTTTGCTGGAATGAAGTCAAAGAAGAACGAAGTACCACAACACTTCATATCCGAGACTTTAGACAAGATATGTCGGTGAGAATGCAAAGTGAATCGGAACCTGTAGCTGCATAAAGATAAACTAAGAGGAACGCAGAGCTTTTACAAGTTGGGATTAGTATGGATGGAAACAGATATGGAAAAATTAGTGTAATCCGAACTAATGAAAAGGCAGAACTCATGCATGGAAAATGAATGCTGGACACATATGAACGAATGATTGAATCAACGTTACTAAAAGATAAGCATATGTCAGATTAGAAACACATAAGTTCACATTGGTCAACATAGTGAAACCGTCATGCTGAACATTGTAGCCAAGATAAATGAACTATATATGGGTTACTTTGATTGAGATTAATGAGTGAGAATGCAAGAAAGAACATATGTTAGATGCTATTAATTGATTATTCGATTAAGATGCATAGTTGAAGAAATAAAAACATTCAAACATGCCACAAATCTGATTCAACAATGCATGTTTGGTCAGATCCGAAAGTGAGAGGTGAGAGGGAGGAGCATCGGAGACATATTAGGGGGGTATTACGAAAAGAATAGATAAAGATTTTGCTCCCCCGTAGATCGTATGATCCTCTCAGTGATGAACTCCCCCTCAGATAGACAGCCGGGAAAGCGGTCACAAGACATATAAGAGGGGTTTTACTTGAGTAATTAATAAGCATTTTCTCCCCCTTAGATCTTGCAATCCTCTCGATAGACATTTCCAGCTAAAAGAGTTAGATTTTGAGTATAATGTTGTCTATTCTTTCGGAAACTTCACTTCAGAAGCTGATCAGACTGCCACTTTGTTTTCATCCACCAGCATTTCGAGTTATCCCATTTAATTTCTTCAACTAGACATATTAATAATGTAATCAATATGAAACAGCATTGGACATGAGGTGATACATGAAAATATGAATCATGAAATCCAAAGACGAGTATACGCATATAGTGTTAATTTCGAGTGTTCCACGTGTAGGACAGTTTAGGTCTTCAATGAGTTTGTATTACATCGGGACACAATGAGCTGATAACATAAATGCGGTATGGATAAGTTGAAGTAGCGTCTTCTTAGTCCGGTGTAGATTTCCTTACTCCATATCAACGAGGCTCGGATCCTTACTCCGTGTCAGTTATTGCTTACTCCGTGTAAATGAAGTCCTGAAATCCTTATTCCATGTCAGCACTTCCTTACTCCGCATGAGGTAGATATGCGGAATCCTTATTCCACATCAGTGCTTCCTTACACCGCATGAGTTCCTTACTCCGCTTGAGTAATGGTTCAGATTCCTTATTTCGCATTAGTTGTCCTTACTCCGCATCAGTCATTTCTTACTCCGCTCGAATGAAAGACTCGGATTCCTTAGTCCATATCTTCTTTTCCTTAGACAACTGGAGTGAAAGACTTAATTTATTTCTCCGCAATAAATCTCTCTTACTCCGTACTAGTTGTAGACTCGGATTCTCATTCCGCATAAATTGACTTAGTCCAATCAAGAATAAAAGCGCGGATTCCTTAGTCGTTTTGTCAAGTGATTTGTCCGTACGAAGGGTCCTTACTCCGGATGAAGACTTGGTTATTTACCAAGTGTTTGACGACACTCATGATAATCCGGATCAGGATTATATATCCTGTCCTTTGCTTTGCTCTCTGAGTGTAAGTCCAGTTTAGGATTTTATCTTTTGCAAGCTTAGAATAAACATGAAACATCTCAAATCAAATTACATATGGTTTTAAGAACATCATCCAAATTATAGGTTTGATCCAACAGTCTTCCACCCTGTAGTGGTGCATATGCAGTTCCTCCCCAAGGACCTAGGAGCGGGACCCAATTGTAGTCCCCGCAACTATAAGTCATGGAGACCACCGGCATCCAAGGAGTAGTCCAGGTAATGTCAGCTTTTGTGAGGTTCTCTAACTTCTTCTTCCAACCTTCAAATTCTTGAGGTAAACTCCATTTGCTGAGCAGAACATCCAATAGTGTTGTGGCCAGCAACTGATAAACAACAGGAAAATGAGGAACACTACAAGGGAAATGACCTTGCATCTAGGTGCATAGGAGAGGCAGGCACCCCATGAACTGTCCTGAGCCTTTATTCCTCAGATAAGTAAGAGATCGAATGGTTTCAGCCAATATAGCAGGAGTAGGGTCACATCGTTTGAGCACCTGCTGGACCAAAACCATAATTGCTCCATCGATGTGGGCTGGTATCCTTGGGAAAATGACTAGCCCATATATAGCTAGTGTAAGCAATTTGTGGGCCCCTGCTTCTGTTGTAGCCTGTATCATTTCTTTGATTGTATGGAAGATACTCTCGCCCACCATACAATGTGGCCACTGGTGAGTCCCATACTGGTTTTCCCATTATCTCAGCAAAGGCCCTTCGACATGGTCTTCGGGGCTCTGGTAAATAAATCTTCCTTTTCTTTTCTTCAACTGGGATATCCAATAATCTTTTGTATTCTTCTATTGTGGGAACAAGATCTATGCCGTGGAAGTCAAAACACTGCTGTAGAGGCTGCCAGAAATATATTGCTGCCCCAAGCATATCCTTGTCGGCTAGTAGCTCGGTCATATGGAGCAAATCCCCAAACTACTGTATATAGATGTTTTTCTTTTCGTCTGACCACTGCCTCCATATTGTCTGTACCTCTTTAGTGTAGTCCAACTGATCTTCTATGATAACATGTTCGGCTTTGTGGCCTTTTCCTGGTGGAAAATCTCCCAGGCGAAGTTGGATGTCCCCAGATGCTTGGGCCATCACTGCGACAGCCTCTTTATCCTGAAGGCTTTTTAGGAGATGACTGAAAGTTGCCATGCCTATATGAATGTCATGTTATGCATGATGATAGGTTAGGATGGCAGTTAAATGCATAAACACATATTAAGGTAGATAGGTAGGATAACAGAATAAACCAATTATAATATGTGCAGGAGATGACTTAAGGACTACCCTACAAAACAAAGGTTAGCATGGCATGAAATGAGCAAACAACATGTGGTCAATGCCCCTGATGGGCTTCTATTGCTAGACCTATCTTATTCGTTGGTTCTCAAACTTCCTCAATAAAGGGCTCCGTACACCATGGGATTTACCGGGGGGGGGGTCTTAAAAGGACGTGCCTTAACAAAACCTCAAGCTTGAGTGAGGAGTCCAAGGCCCCATTGCGGATAATGATCAACGCGCTAAGGACCGTACTGAACCTCGCTAACCTAGATTGTGCTAAACCCGGGTATAGGGTTAAGCATGGATATAGCAAGTAGGGAAAGCAGTAAATCATAACTATCATGGTAGTTAAAGCGTATAAATAAATTGCAGTTAAATAAAAAACAAGTAAATCACAATTACAGCTAGAAAATAAAAAAAATAACTATCAAGAAAGTTAAATATATACAATAGTACAATTAAAATAACCTCCTAATCCTAGTTCTAGACCTAACTCTCTAAAGTGAGTATTTCCCCAACAGAGTCGCCAACTGTCATCACTGGTTTTCATCCGGGCCCGTTTGGGGGTGGGCTCAAACTAAACCAATGGTGAGAAATTTAGAGTCGCCACCAACTATTTTTGGGGTACAGTTGGGTACCCTCTACTTTGAGTAGTAAAAAATGTGGTCTGCGTTATCAGAGAAGAGTTCGGGAGTTGGTTACGTGTAAGGAAAGATTAGCACCCTTACAGCGCCCTTTTGGTATCTATTTTTGGAATAGAGGTTTTCTATTTATTGTTACTGCTGTAATTGGATTGAGTTTTGTAGAATGTCTATGATTTTATTTAACTAAGTTATTTGTTAACGTTGTGGTTAAAAATTGATTTACCCTAAATTTCTAAAGGGAATCCTAACAGTTTTATTTTGCTTTTTTGTTTGAAGTGGAAAACGAAATCCTAATGCCTTTTTTTGTTTTTTTTGTTTTTTTGTTTTTGGTTTTTTGTTATTTTTTGGTATTTTGTTAAAAACACGTTTTGTGGTTTGTTTGTTTTTTGTTAAAAACGTTTTATTTGTTTTGTTTGTTGTTTTTTTCTTCTTTAAAGTCCTAAAAATTGAAATATGCCCCTTTTTTGGTTTAAAACCAATCTTTTTTTGTTGTTTTTTTTTAAAACATTTTTTTGTATTTATTTTGTTTTGCTTTGTTTTTGGAGTTTTTGTTTGTTTGTTTGTTTGTGGTTTGACAGTGTCACGCCCCAAATTTCCTTCTCCCTGGAAATGGGTAATGACTGCCCATGCCCGCACCCAAAGGGTCAAGGGTTCGGTGTAAACACCAAAGTGAGGACACCTACCGCGGGTGCTGTCCTATCCCTGTAACACAAGTCAACATGCCAAGGGGCACGTACCTGTTTCCATGCCAACCACACCACCACAATATACATACATATGGTATTCACAACCCAAAACATCAATTACATTGCACAGAGGTTTCAAACCCTTTTACAACCCACCAGGGAACAAGTTCCCAATAATAAAACCAGGGTACACAGTTTAGCAATCAAAATCTCAAATACAACGAAATAACCAAATGTATATATAAGGCCATACAGCCTCAGCGGCCTACCAACTCAGCTCTTCTGCCTATCGCCTGCTAGGTCCTACAAAGAACAGTTCATAGGAGGGGTGAGCACACCACAGCTCAGTAGGGATCAAGTCTCCCCAATCCCGTCCCACTCTAAAACTATGCATGTCAAGTGGATGCATGTGCTCGTGTAGTGACTTAAGCTAAAACAATAATCATCACCCAGTAAACACGCCTCATACCTCTGCCTGCACAGGAGGGCAGAGGACACCCCGCCACCACGGCGACGTGACATGCCACACCAGGCAAATGTGAATCTCATCTCAAGGGGTACAGTATAATGACTGTCCCATACTCAGCTCAATTTCCCGCATTTCGGGGGTTCTTATCTCAACTCCCCGCGTTTCTGGGGTCCTCAGCATACACATTTCAACATATACAACTCAATAAACATAACCCAACAAACATAGTACAAACATGCAACTCATTCAACATACAGAAAACTCAACTCAGAATGTAAAACAACAGATAGTCTCAGAACAATCAAATCATTACATATAACATCACCTAACCCCTCATGGTCCCTGAAGTCCACACATTTCTCACACTCATAGTCTGGATCGTAAACAACCTTTCAAAGGAAGCTTATCCACCTCAAGGGGAGCCCAAAACAGGTTGCACGTGACAACCTATTCTCACGTGCAGTGGCAAATTAACTCCAAACATCATTCTAACCATCCCAGAAGGTTCAGGGACGATTTTTAGCCAAAAACAAGGTTGCACGTGAAAAGGTTATTTTCACGTGCAGAGGTATTTCAACTCATATGCCTCTAAGGAAGCTCCACCTAAAATTTGGGGCTATTTGGAGCAAGAATGAATCTGCAAGTGAAAAAGGCTTTTTCACGTGCAGGCTCCAAAACCTCCCTTTTATCCTTCTAATCATTTTTCCCTAAAGAACCAACCTCAAATTCGTCTTAGTTTAGAAGTTATTGAGGTTCTAACCCCATAAACCGGGTCTAAAACCAACTCTGGCCTCACTCTCATATGATTTCCCAATACCAGAGGCCTTAGCCAAGCCAAATACAGGGTTTTCCCAAAACTTTTCATCTACATAATCCCAAGACAATGGGTATACAAATGACCCCTAACCCAAAAGTATAAATAATCTCACACAAAAATTCAGAAATTTAGAAAACTCAGACAAAAACCCCAGATCATCCATAGGCTCAAGGTAGAATTTAGAAACTCAATATATAAATGTTATTCTAGAAATCTAAGAGAGGGACGGCAAACAGAAAAACTTGAAAACCCTACCTCGTATTGCAGAAAAAGAATTTTTCCAGGAATTAGCTTCCAGCCACCAGAAAAGATCCTTGATTGCCGGAAATCTCCCTTCTAGCCTCCGGATCGTCTTCTCCTTCTCTTCCTCAGGCCTCAGGCCCCTTTCCCTTGGCCGGAATTTGCAGATCCTCTCTCTCTCTCTCTCTCTCTGGGTCGGCTGCCAACAAAGAGTAGGGTTTGGTTTCTCCCTTTTTTTTTCTTATTATTATTATTTTGTTTTTTTTAATAGAAGCCCAAGACCAAGTGCAGCCCAATGGTTAAGTAAACCCAAGAAGAAAGGCAAAACAGCCCACTCTCTCTCATATTGGGTTTTTCCCTTGAAGGGAGGCCCAAAGCTCAAAATACAAACCCAGGTAATTTAAAAGTAAATATAAAATTATTTGTGAAATCCCGAAAATACCCCTCAGGGCCTAAAATCCCAAATTTAGTCC
This sequence comes from Taxillus chinensis, assembly GCA_023512835.1. Classification (NCBI taxonomy): domain Eukaryota; kingdom Viridiplantae; phylum Streptophyta; class Magnoliopsida; order Santalales; family Loranthaceae; genus Taxillus; species Taxillus chinensis. Next base: position 54,889,463 of record CM042090.1, on the reverse strand, counting down.
AAGTACAGTCAAAATTCTCCATTTGATGAGCACATCATTGTGCTGATATTCATTTGTTAAAATAAGGTCTCTAACTTAAGGCTATCTCTAAGGCCCCTCAAATATGGGTCCTTACATCCTCTCCTCCTTAAAGACTTTTCGTCCTCTAAAAGAAAATGCGGAATCAAAAGAAACAACAACCACAACCAAAGAATAGACCATTAACACAAATGAATACACGCATCAAACAACCAGTTGGACAAGTACCTGACTATGTTGATGTTTGCCTTCCTCCCCCCCTTCAGGGTTGTTCGTCCTCGAACAGGTCAGGGTAGTGAGCACGCATCTCAGCTTCACCTTCCCAAGTCTCTTCCTCCATACCGCGGTGTTTCCACAACACCCGAACCAACGGAATAGTCTTACCACGTAGCTGCTTCACGCGCCTATCCAAAATACGGATTGGTGCCTCAACAATCGTCACGTCCTCCCCAATATCCAGGGTACTCCAATCCAGCACATGTGTGGGATCTGGATGGTATTTCCGCAACTGAGATACATGGAAAACATCATGAACTCTGCTCAAACTGGGAGGTAATGCCAACTTATAAGCAATGGGTCCAACTCTGCTCAAAATCTCGAACGGTCCAATGTATCGTGGAGATAACTTGGATCCCTTTCCAAATCTCTTATGCCCTCTCCGTGGAGAAACACGAAGAAACACATGGTCTCCAACCAAAAACTCCAGTGGTCTGCGTCGGCGATCTGCATAAGACTTTTGTCTACTCGGGGCCGTAAGAAAGCGCCGCCGAATCGGTTGGACTTTTGCCGTGGCCTCTTGGACCAATTGAGGTCCCAACATAGCTGCCTCTCCAGCTTCTGCCCAACATAATGGAGATCGGCAAGGTCTGCCATACAATGCCTCAAACGGGGCCATCCCAATAGAAGCCTGGTAACTATTATTATAGGCAAACTCTACCAAAGGAAGGTGAGAAGCCCATGATCCCCCAAAATCAAGCACACAAGCTCTCAACAGGTCTTCCAACGTTTGAATGGTCCTCTCCGACCGTCCATCGGTCTCGGGATGGAAAGCGTACTCAAATTAAGCCGCGTCCCCAATGCCTCTTGCAAACCATTCCAAAACCGAGAAGTGAATCGTGCATCTCTGTCTGAAACGATAGACAAAGGCACTCCATGCAATCGCACAATCTCGTCAACATACAACTGGCTCAATGTTCCAATGGAGTCCCGCTCCCGAATAGCCAAGAAATGGGCCGATTTAGTCAGTCGGTCTACAATGACCCAGATCATATCCTTCCTCCCAAAAGTGGTAGGAAGTCCTGTCACAAAATCCATGGTAATATGTTCCCACTTCCACTCAGCCCACAGGCAATGGTCAGAATCGACCACAGCAGGTCGTTGGTGCTCTGCCTTTACTTGTTGACAAGTAAGGCACCTGGAAACAAACTCGGCTATACACCTCTTCGATCCTGGCCACCAGAACCGTGCTCGCACGGCATGATACATCTTAGTCCCTCCCTGGATGCACGACCAAACGGGAATGATGAAACTCCCTCATCACATCCTCGCGTAAGGAGGGTGGTACTATCAAGCGTCCCTGAAATCTCAGCTCATGCTCAGTTCCTTCGTCCATTCCTCAGACAGTTCACCGGCCTCTATTCTGGGCCCGGATCACTTCACAGTCCACGTCCCCCAACTGTCCCTCACGGACACGATGGTATAACTCTGGCATTACGGCAATAGAACATAGGACCGCCCCCCCCCACTTCTAAAATCAGGCGTGCACGGCAAGATCGCTAACTGTTCCATCATTTTCCATTCTCTCATGGAAACCTCAGCTTTTCCCTTCCTGCTCAGTGCATCTGCAACCACATTCCCCTTTCTAGGGGTGTAGGAGAGCGTAAAGTCAAACATCTGCAAGTACTCCACCCATCTCCTCTGTCTCAAATTCAGATCCCTCTAGGTGAAAATATACTGTAGGCTTTTGTGGTCGGTGTATACCACAAATTTCTCCCCCAGCAGGTAATGTTGCCACGACTTCAAGGCAAAGATAACTGCTGCTAATTCCAGATCATGCGTTGGGTAATTCTGCTCATGGGGCTTAAGTTGTCGTGAGCCATAAGCTATGACTTTGTGTTCCTGCATCAGAACACACCCCAATCCAACGCGGGATGCATCACAATACACCTCGTAAGGCACTCCACCCCGTGGTAGACTCAAAACTGGTGCAGTAGTCAAACGAGTCTTCAATTCCTTAAAAGCTCGCTGACACTTGTCTGTCCACTCGAATTTAACTCCTTTTCGTGTTAGGGCTGTCATCGGTGCTGCTAACCGAGAGAACCCTTCCACGAAACGCCTGTAATATCCTGCCAGACCCAAGAAGCTACAGATCTCAAAAACATTCGTGGGCCTTTTCCAAGATGATACAGACTCAATCTTGGTTGGGTCCACTCTAACTCCCTCGGCAGATACCACATGCCCAAGGAAATGTACCTCTTGCATCCACAAGTTGCACTTGCTGAATTTAGCATACAACTGGTGGTCCCGGAGCGTCTGCAACACCACAGTCAAATGCTCCTCATTCTTCTCTCGGGTCCTTGAGTATACAAGGATGTCATCAATAAATACCACCACAAAGGAATCTAGGTACGGGGCAAATACCTGATTCATCAGGTGCATGAACACTGCCGGTGCGTTCGTGAGCCCGAAAGGCATCACTAACCATTCATAGTGCCCATATCGACACCTGAAAGTAGTCTTAGGAATATCCTCGCTCCTGACCCTCACCTGATGATACCCAGAACGCAAATCAATCTTTGAAAACCACTGTGCCCCACTCAGCTGGTCAAACAGATCATCGATCCTCGGCAAAGGGTATTTGTTCTTTACCGTCACTTGGTTCAGCTTTCGATAATCAATGCAGAGTCGTAGTGAACCGTCCGCCTTTTAGCAAACAAGACCTGGTGCACCCCAAGGTGATGTACTTGGGCGAATGAAACTTTTATCTCCCAGCTCCTTTATTTGCTTTTGAAGCTCCCTCAACTCGGCAGGTCCCATCCGGTATGCCACTTGTGAGATAGGTCCCACTCCTGGCAATAACTCAATTGTAAACTCAACACTCCTGTGTGGAGGCAACTCCAGTAACTCCCCAGGAAACACATCCTGAAAATTCTCAACAACAATTGGCCACGCTCGTTTTTAATATTACCTTCCTCCTCAAAAGTAAGTGTAGCAAGTCTATGGGTAACACTACCCCATAGCTCTCTCGTCAGTCCAGCCCTCCCGGCATTCTCATCCCATTCCCCCACTAGGGTACAGAGTAATCCTGTGGGTGAAATAAATGACACCCGCCGTCTATAACAGTCAATCTTAGCCTGGAAGGTCATTAACCAGTCCATCCCTAAAATCAAATCAAAGGTCCTCATGGGCATCACATACAAATCAAATGTGACCTCAACGTCTCCTATCGTAAGCATACACTCACGACACACTCGGTTTATTGTCGATGCACCGCCCACAGGTGACTCAATACTCAAGGGCCTATCTGCCCTCACACAATCAAGTCCAAGGCTCTCAACCAAGGACTTAGCAATCAAGGAGCACGAAGCTCCGGTATCAAACAAGATAACAACTATAGTGCGAGATATCAAAATAGTACCTTGAACCACCGAAGGTCCGGCTTCGCCTTCCTCGGAGGATAATGGCAACTCCTCCCGCTCGGATGGTGCTGAAGTAAGTGCAAATATTCTGCCATGGTTTGCCTTGCTACTAGCCTCTCCTGTTTGTCCTTTGATCCCTGTCTGATGTCCACTTGGACGATTCTCTGAACCGCCTTGTGGTTGCTTTTCTCCCTGTGGCCTTGCATGTGTGGAACCAGCCTGACTTGCCTGCCATGAACGTGCTGGTCTCGGAGTTGGGGCCCGAATGTGGGTCTCACTCCTCCCTCCTGATGCGAATCCACCAGCTCCCCGGTTGTTCCCCTTACTGAAACACACCGTACTAAGGTGTCCTGTCTTCCCACAGCTATGGCACTGCTGGTGCTGCTTGGGACACTCACGTTTCATGTGTCCAGTTTGGCCACAACAAGTACACTCACGTGGGAAACCTCCAGCTGAGTTCCCCGGTCCTCCAGAGTAACGGGATTTTGGTGGAGCCATCGGTGATTGGCCCTTGTCCCTGGGAAAACTACTACCTCCAAGCTCAACTCTCGGTTTCTTGGAGTCTCCCTGTTTATCGCGCGTACTCTGTGTTAGCCGCTCCTGATGAGCCTGTTTACCCTCCTCTAGTCCTCTTTCCACAATCTTAGCTATTTCCACAACCTCAGCATAGGTCCTCAGCCGTAGCATCTCCACCCTCTGCTTCAAGGCAGGCCTGAGTCCCATGGTAAACTTATGGGCCTTCAGGTCCTCTCTAGAGATTGCCTCAGGGGCAAACCGGCTCAGTCCTCGGAACTCACGCTCATACTCAGACACAGTGCATGATCCTTGTTTCAAACCACTGAACTCTTCCCGTTTCTGCCATCGCAAGGACTCTGGGAAGTACTCCTCATGGAACAATTGAAGGAATTCCTCCCATGACAAGGTCTGCATGTCCCGGCTACCTGAAATGCTAAGCCACCACTCTAAGGCTTCCTCTTCCAACTGCCTGACTGCTAACCTCACTTTATCCTCCTCCCGAGGTCGGAGAAAGGAGAACACGTGCTCAACTGTCGCAGCCCAATGCTCGCCGCTAGAGGATCGGCTCCTCCCTTGAACCTCGGTGGTTGTTCCTTCCGGAACCGGGTCACCACATCTTCCTCCTCCCGTCTCATCGGTATCTCTTGTCTACGTGGAGGCTCTGTCTCACGGGGTGGAGAAGGTAAGCCCGCTGCTGTGCCATCATCTCCCGCCTAATCTCATCTCGGATCTCTCCCCTGAGATCCTCTCGCATGCCTTGTACATTTTCACTCAAGGCCCTAACTTGGGCCATGATCCACTCCATGGGATCATCGCCCTCCGTTTGCTGCCTTCCCTCTTGTCCAGCACGTGCAGAAGACTCATCCTCTACAGCTGGGGTAGCCCGGGTAACTCTCCTAGGAGGCATTGTCTACACATTTCAAAAACAAGTGGAGCTGGAATCAATATCTCTCAAGCTCAGTATACCCTCACCTCTAGGACCATGAGGTACTCAAATAACATCTCATAAGTATACACATCATGTTCACAGGACCTCAACATACATATCACAATCTCATAATCTAAAATTTTCAACACATCATAGTTTCTCAAATCAGCATGTCTCAACACATTCCACAGTATTCACATTTCAATTCATTGTATGCTCATTTCAAATTAATAACTCATTTCAAATCATGACACTCATATTATGATTAAGCTAGTGCCCTAATGCCAATGCATGTATGCACCCCATCCCAAATGCAAATGCCCTACTCCTTGGTCTAACTACCCCTGAGTGCACCCAAGAAAACCAAATAGAACCACGGTGATCAGGCATGTCCTATACTGCCTCCTAAGGGTCTCAGAAGCAATTATCCCTCCCCACTATCCTAAGTCCACTAGACCATGAACTTGGGCTCTGATACCATATTGTCACGCCCCAAATTTCCTTCTCCCTGGAAATGGGTAATGACTACCCATGCCCGCACCCGAAGGGTCAAGGGTTCGGTGTAAACACCAAAGTGAGGACACCTACCGCGGGTGCTGTCCTATCCCTTTAACACAAGTCAACATGCCAAGGGGCACGTACCTGTTTCCATGCCAACCACACCACCACAATATACATACATACGGTATTCACAACCCAAAGCATCAATTACATTGCTCAGAGGTTTCAAACCCTTTTACAACCCACCAGGGAACAAGTTCCCAATAATAAAACCAGGGTACATAGTTTAAGCAATCAGAATCTCAAATACAACGAAATAACCAAATGTATATATAAGGCTATACAGCCTCAGCGGCCTACCAACTCAGCTCTTCCGCCTATCGCCTGCTAGGTCCTGCAAAGAACAGTTCATAGGAGGGGTGAGCACACCACAGCTCAGTAGGGATCAAGTCTCCCCAATCCCGTCCCACTCTAAAACTATGCATGTCAAGTGGATGCATGTGCTTGTGTAGTGACTTAACCTAAAACAATAATCATCACCCAGGTAAACACGCCTCATACCTCTGCTCGCACAGGAGGGCAGAGGACACCCCGCCACCACGGCGACGTGACATGCCACACCAGGCAAATGTGAATCTTATCTCAAGGGGTACAGTATAATGACTGTCCCATACTCAGCTCAATTTCCCGCATTTCGGGGGTTCTTATCTCAACTCCCCGCGTTTCTGGGGTCCTCAGCATACACATTTCAACATATACAACTCAATAAACATAACCCAACAAACATAGTACAAACATGCAACTCATTCAACATACAGAAAACTCAACTCGAATGTAAAACAACGAGATAGTCTCGTAACAATCAAATCATTACATATAACATCACCTAACCCCTCATGATCCCTGAAGTCCACACATTTCTCACACTCATAGTCCGGATCGTAAACAACCTTTCAAAGGAAGCTTATCCACCTCAAGGGGAGCCCAAAACAGGTTGCACGTGACAACCTATTCTCACGTGCGGTGGCAAATTAACTCCAAACATCATTCTAACCATCCCCAGAAAGTTCAGGGACGATTTTTAGCCAAAAACAAGGTTGCACGTGAAAAGGTTATTTTCACGTGCAGAGGTATTTCAACTCATATGCCTCTAAGGAAGCTCCACCTAAAATTTGGGGCTATTTGGAGCAAGAATGAATCTGCAAGTGAAAAAGGCTTTTTCACGTGCAGGCTCCAAAACCTCCCTTTTATCCTTCTAATCATTTTTCCCTAAAGAACCAACCTCAAATTCGTCTTAGTTTAGAAGTTATTGAGGTTCTAACCCCATAAACCGGGTCTAAAACCAACTCTGGCCTCACTCTCATATGATTTCCCAATACCAGAGGCCTTAGCCAAGCCAAATACAGGGTTTTCCCAAAACTTTTCATCTACATAATCCCAAGACAATGGGTATACAAATGACCCCTAACCCAAAAGTATAAATAATCTCACACAAAAATTCAGAAATTTAGAAAACTCAGACAAAAACCCCAGATCATCCATAGGCTCAAGGTAGAATTTAGAAACTCAATATATAAATGTTATTCTAGAAATCTAAGAGAGGGACGGCAAACAGAAAAACTTGAAATCCCTACCTCGTATTGCAGAAAAAGAATTTTTCCAGGAATTAGCTTCCAGCCACCAGAAAAGATCCTTGATTGCCGGAAATCTCCCTTCCAGCCTCCGGATCGTCTTCTCCTTCTCTTCCTCAGGCCTCAGGCCCCTTTCCCTTGGCCGGAATTTGCAGATCCCCTCTCTCTCTCTCTCTCTCTGGGTCGGCTGCCAACAAAGAGTAGGGTTTGGTTTCTCCCTTTTTTTTTCTTATTATTATTATTTTGTTTTTTTTAATAGAAGCCCAAGACCAAGTGCAGCCCAATGGTTAAGTAAACCTAAGAAGAAAGGCAAAACAGCCCACTCTCTCTCATATTGGGTTTTTCCCTTGAAGGGAGGCCCAAAGCTCAAATCCAGGTAATTTAAAAGTAAATATAAAATTATTTGTGAAATCCCGAAAATACCCCTCAGGGCCTAAAATCCCAAATTTAGTCCAAGTACAGTCAAAATTCTCCATTTGATGAGCACATCATTGTGCTGATATTCATTTGTTAAAATAAGGTCTCTAACTCAAGGCTATCTCTAAGGCCCCTCAAATATGGGTCCTTACAGATAGGGGTGAAACTAAGCACTAACACATGTTTTTGATGAAAAAAAGAACATATATCAACATAAAAGTTATGTGTGTGCTGGTGACATCCACAAATAGAATAACACACTCACTCCCCTCTTTTTCTCTTTTTTTTTTTTGCTCCCTTGGCTTTTTTTTTTTACTTGCTATTACAAATTACAATCATGTATTAAAACAAGTAAAAGATAAGAAAAAAAACATAATAAATGAATACATGAAGTAAAACAGGAACAAATTAAAACAACATAAAGATAAAAAAATAAAAAAATAAACCGACTTGGGCTCTAGCTTGGAATTTTGGTAGCAACGACGTTGGCAGGAGGGTGAGACTCCAAGATTGGTCGGTCAGAATTGGGCTGGAAACTAGGTACCGCTGGCAACAACTGCGAATGGATCTGTTTTTTTGTTGTTGTTGTTGTTGTTGTTTTCTTTTTTGATATTTGTTGCTGAAAAAAGGAATGAAAATGAAACTGGGGAGATGAAAATGTTGTTTCAGAAACTTCTGGGTTTGAGAAGGAGAAGGAGTATGTATGGTTGTTAAAAAAGGTGAGGAGAAAGGTAGTGGAAATAGAGAAGGAACGAGGAATCGGCCTACGTGGCTCCCTTTTTGTGTTTTTGAAGGAGGGAGCTGGGCGAGATTATGGAGAATGGCAGCAGCTGTTTTTTTTTCAAGGTCTGAGGTTTTTTCCTTTTTCTGGGTGTAATCTGGTCGTTCTTTAGGTCTTCTCCTTCTCTTTTTTTCATATCAGGGACTTTCTTTTAAAGGGGTTGGCTCAATTTGGCTGGACCGTCATTATTATGCATTTATTGCTCTATTATGAATGCCAGCATTTTTAATTGTAAGATTCTAACTTTTGTCTGGCGGTTAGATGACCTATGCGTAAAATGAGGCAGCCTGTGATTGTTTTTTTGTTTCTTTGTGAGCACATGCGTCTGATAGGCGTTGAAAAGCATCTCTGACAATTGCTAGCTAATAAAAATGCGTCCCGTGAATAATGTGGGAGAGCGACCGTGGAGATAAGGCCAAATAGCGAAGGTCAGAGGTCAAAGGGTCGGAGTGTCAGCAGGGTCGAAGGTCGGTGGCTCGGAGTGTCGAAGTGTCGGCAGGGTTGAAGGTCAACTTTTAATGATCTTTTTACCCCCACCCAAAATGCAAAAATGGACGACCTTTCGGGGATTGTTTAGGAAGACCCGTATTTGCCTAAATAGATATTTTGGAGGATTTTGCATAGTCACTTTTCCGGGGAGTTTGACCAAGGGCATTGACCATCTTTTGGCGAGTTTGACTTATCCAACGATAATTGTTTCAGCCATAACTTCTTCATTTTATGTCGGAATTAAGTGCGGTCAAATGCGTTAGTCTCCAAATTTCATCCTCTATCACCTGATGTTGGCCTTGGGGCACTTTAGGGACTTTCAATAGTGGTCCTCAATTTTTGGTTTCCCTATTCTTGTCATAGCGTATCCATCACGTGCAAATTGGAATTTAACATCAGCACCGAAACCTTAGAGTGACTCCTTGATGGTGGGGGAGCTTTACGAACCTGTTTAATGAGATACATGGCATGGGAGGATAGATATGAAATGTGTAAATGGTTAGTATGTCTAACCCGTACAAAATGGGGTCCAACACCCGTGACAATGACTATGTCACGTGCAGCTCTTATTTTGCCTTCTTTTGAGTTAATCTTCTGAGCAAAGCTTCCTCTTAGGTCAATAGGGTGATCTAGCTGATGTGTAGTAAATATCTCCCAAAAACCTGTCAAAACAGCTTAAAAACACAAATATAGCACAAACAGTGTCTTCCTAGGGTTAGAGCAAATGTATACAAATTATGATGCAAATAAACCTTAATCATACTCTAAAACACCCTAAACATGGCCTAGAATAACGGCATAAATGCACGTTATCAGTCCAATGGCTTCTCCCGTTGCTGCAGCGGCTGAACAGTTTACCGAAGTGGCATGGGATGACACTCTTATAGTAGCTTTCCCCTTGAATGTCTGGGTTCCACCTTCTTCAGCTAAGGCATGTCTGTCTTCTTCACAGATACCTCTATGTGACTGCCTTAGTCAGCAGCTCAATATTCAATTAAACCCAAACATGGAGAATTCGACCGCCCGTGTAGCTTATTATGATTATGTGTTTGCATCTAGAGCATTGTGGCGTTCAACAGGTTCGGCTGATACTTTAATCCCTGATATGTTGCGCAGAATCGTGGTTATCCATTGTTGATATTGATCATTTTGTCTACACTTTGAGGCGAGTGGTTGTCAGTGAAGCAGGTTGTTATCCAAGGGCAGTTAACACTGAAGTTCTCCCGTGTATGCTTGCCTCTTCCCCAAGCTCCATGAAGACCTTGTGATCTCAAATACACGGAGAGTGTGATGGTATTCGGCCTTGGTACAACATGAGTTCTGTGCTTATTCCCATGCACATCCTTAATCACTTTGTGCTGCTTCACATTGACCTGTTTGGCCATGTTATATAGTTGTATGACTCTTATCAGGGCTATGGTTTTCCCACATGCCAAAAAGAGTTCAGCAAGGGACTTATTCGCTGTTTGAAGAGTGCAATGTATGATGTGGAATTAGTACAGGCCAGGATTCTTTTCCGAACGCACAATGAATTCAACATCCCTTAACAACCTGACAGTGGTAGTTGTGGCACTCTTGTTTGTTATTTTATCATTGCCTTTCTACAAGGGCGTACTTCTTGGGATTTTGGGGAAACTTTGGGTGCTTTCGCTGAGGCTTTACGGGAAATGGTTGCACAATTGATTTATTTCTACAGTTTACCCGTTGTTCCCTAACCTTTCTTCGCTGCCAGGTTTCTTCTTTCTTTAGTTTTTCTTCTCTTTGCATTGAGGACACTGCTATGTTTTAAGTGTGGGGGAGGGGTTTTATTTTATTTTCTTTTATGCTTTCTTATTTTACTTTCTTGTCATATTACATACGTTGTGTGTTGCTTTGGTTATATTTGCGTTCCATTTCTTGAACATTGCATGTTGATAGCGATATTTGCTTCATTCCTTTATCTAGGCTTTTTCTTGTTTAGGATGAACTCACTATATGTTGAGCCATAACTCAGGTGTATGCTAGGCTTGCTTGCATAAAGTTCTTGTTTTACTACTTATGGAGTTGTGTGAAATGAGAGATACAATCTTGCATTTTATTGTTTATTGAGTGTGTCGGGAATGTAGGATTTGATGAAGCTTCCAAAATATAATCTAAGTCTGGAGACTCGAAGAACCGAAGGTAGAAGGGTCGAAGAGTCGAATTTCGTAGAAGTGAAACTGTCATAGGACGTATTGGCAAGAGACTCGTAGACTCGTAGATCCAGGGTCGAAGGTCGTAGAGTCATAGTACGGAAAAGTGAGTGTTACTATAAGCGTCAATAAGTTCTGAGACTCGTAGAGTTGAATAATTTTTAAGAACAGTAACCAAAGCTAAATGACTTGTAGACTAGTAGACCCGTAGACTCGAAGACTCTTAGAGTCATAGGGTCGAAACCTTCGAACACTGTTAAGAAAATAGGACTCGTAGACTCGTAGATCGAAAGTCGCAGAGTCGAAGCCTTCGAACAGTGTAAAGAAAACCGGACTCATAGACTCGTAGATCGAAAGTCGTAGAGTCGAAGCCGTCGAACACGGTTAAGAAAACTGGACTCGTAGACTCGTAGGTTGAAGGTCGAAGAGTCAATGCTATAAAGACTGGCAAACAAATGAAACTGTAACTTAAGGGTCGTAGAGTCATAGACTCGTAGACTCAAGGGACACAGTCACTATAGAGAAATTGCCACACTTCCAGACTCGGAGATCGATGGCGGAGAGTTGTAGCTAAAGGGTCGTAGCTGTACAGTAACTCAGTTTATGAGCCTCTGTGAAAGACTAAGGAAGAAAAGCGATGTTGAAGACTCATAGAGTTGAAGATTTTCAGACCACTTAGTCAAATATAGTAAACTGAAAGACCCGAAGGTCGTAGACCCGCAGAACTAGAGTCGTAGACTCGTAGCTACAATAACAGGTAGATTAGCTGAACTCGAAGAAGTCACTCTAAGCGTTATTCGAAGAGTCGCAGACTCGTAGAGTCGTAGACACGCAGAGTTGTAGACTTTAGTTAACAGAGTGACATAAAGGCTAATCCAACGTGACCTCTAGCCTCGAAGACTCGAAGATGTGAGTCGTAGACTCACAGAAACACCATAAAGCCTGAAGCAAAACTTCACAACTTTCTACAGGTGCTAATTGAAATCTTTGAGTCACCGAACCTATGAGGCATCTACCTCCGAGGCAAACTTACAACCCTAAACACAACCACTTAGCGATATTGTCAGCTAGGGTTTGTACAGAAAGTCTGCGGCGTCCTGAGTAGTTGAGCGCATTGATGACACATTAATTGCTGCCAACTACCATCCACGGATGAACAGCCAAGATCGACTGCATGCCAAATACGCAGTATGGGCATCTGATTTGAAAATCAAAGCAGATCAACCCATCCCCTGACACTCTGCATTTTCAGTGGCGGGAAGTCAGTCTGTCGAGATAGACATCTTGGCGCATGAGCACTTTAATCTTAAAAATATATCTCTCACGCACGTAACAACAAAATCAAGAGTTTAACCTCTCTCTAAAAAGAAGGAAACACACAGAACACAAGATATTGGTTCTGACGGACTTAGAGAAAAATAAGACTAAGAAGAACTAACAGAAAGAGTTCCAATACAAGAGAGAGAGACTAACGGAGAAAAATTGAAAAAGTGTTGTGCGCCGTGTTGAATCGAGAACAAGAGCAATCCATTCTTTTATTCACGAATCTTGTTATTCATCAAAGATCTAGCACTTCCATTAAGTCTTGATCTTTGTGTTGTCTGTTATCCACACTTCGATCTATCATAAGCCTTCTCTTTCACAACTGAGAAAAGAGCATTTACTCTTATTTCAGTTTTGTTTGATAGTTCATCATCACTCACGCTATCCTCAATACTACTGTCATCCTCTCCATAAATACTTCCATCATAGTCATCTATAGAGGAATCCAAAACCAACTAATAGTCTAGCTTCCGCACGCGACGAAAGTCTATTCACCCCCCCCCCCTTCTAGACTCACTTTGGGACCTACAATTGGTATCAGAGCAAGTTCTAGAACTCTGTAGAGATCCCTATTGGCCGACATGGATTCCAGCAGCGCAGCTCCAGCTCCCGAGCAAACTCCAGTTCCTATTGAGGAAGTTGAAGCCAGTCGTGTTCCAGAGGAAGGAACAACTGGAGACCAGGAGCAGGAAGAACCGAGTACCAGCAGCAATAAGAAAGAACAAGAAGACTTTATGATGTTTTGCCTGGCTCATCCTCCCAAGTACCCATGTGCACACCCGCACGCTTTTTCAAATGGAAAGCGAGAATGAGAGCACACCTAGACATGCTCGACACCTATCTCTGGGAAACAATAAAGAACGGACCTTTCACACCAACGAGTATGCAGAGAGGTTGGCTAATGACGAAAGACCCAGACAGTTGGTCTAAGGTGGAATAGAGGAAAGTAAAGCTCGGCTTCAAGGTAAAATCCATACTTTTCTCTGCACTCGATGATGACATGTTCACGGATGTGCAAGATCTTGAGACTGCTAAAGAGGTATGTGACAAGCTCTGTCTCATCTACGAGGGAGATGAGCAAATATAGGACAACAAGATCTCCATGCTCAAACAAGAGTATGAAGCCTTCAGATGTGAACTGAAAGAGTCATTGGACAATATCTACAAACGGTTCACAGGTCTGATTCAACAGATGAAGACTTATAAGGTTAAGATCTCTCGAAAGGACAAAAATGACAAATTTCTGAGATCTCTACCCTTGAGACTACTGATAAAGACATCAGCCATCCATCAGCTGAAGGAATGGAAGACTTGTGCCTTGGAAGCATTATACGGGGACCTCAAGACGTTCAAAATGCAAAAGGAAGAACTTGACGCATTTGAGAATCCTTCCAAGAAAAAGGAGAAGTTTGTTGCCTTTTAAGGCTACTGCTGAACCACGGGAACCGTCTTCAGAAGAGGAAGAAAATGAAGCTGATGAACTTGGCTCAGAGAGTGCCTCAGATGAAGAAATGGCATTTCTAATCAAGAAACTGCTGAAGAGAAGGGGGAACTATAGAAGGAAAGCAAGGCAGTCTTCCTCGTCTTTCTCTAAGGGAAAAGATAAGGACAAGTTGTAATGTTATCACTACAACAAGCCCAGCCATTTCACTGCTGACTGTTATAAGCTGAAGAGGGAGAAAAAGGAGGCAGCTGAGTAGAAGAAGAAGACCAAAGGCTCCTCAAGCAGAAAGGATGACAAAAGGAAGAAGGCTCTTGTCACCAATAAGTTTAATAGTGAAACCGAGGAGGAAGATGAGTCATCTGATGAGGAGAAGAAGGAAAAAGGTCTCATCTGTTTCATGGCTGACCATTCACCTCCCCTCAAGGTAAGAACTTATGAACAGCTCTACGTTGAATATGAAGATACCTATAGAGCTCTTAAAGAAATGGAGGAACAATTTATTCCTATGAAAGCTGACAAAGAAAGATACTATTCTAAACTGGAACGGCTTTCATGTGAATATAGAGATTCTATAGATGATTATGAAAGAACAGAGGGAAGATTAAGGGCTGAAGTAAGTGAGATGAGAAGCACACACGATGATCTTTTGGACAAAGATGGTCAACTAAAATTAGCTAATAAAGACATCGATAGGCTTGAAAAGGAACTAGCTGAAACCAAAGCAGAACTGGAAAAGGAAAGACAAATCCATCAAAAGTAGCAAGACTCTGCTGAGATTGCAGCCCACTCTAGGTTTCTCTGAAGACCAAATAGCCAAGGCCCAGACTTACCCTGTTCAGACCAAGTGTCTTGCTAACTTTATTCCTACTGGCAGTGTGCTCGTTGAGTGTGGAAAGGAGGTACAAATGGTTGTTGCTAGTTCACCCAAACAAGTAACACCCAAACTCAAAGACCTGAAAGAACTGTTGCATCTCAGGACAGTGATGTAGTAGTTGCTAAGAAAGAATTGAAAGCTGAACCCTCAGTCAACCTGTCCTCTACATCCCAATGCAAGGGTAAGGGTATAGTTATCTCAGAGACAAAACCAAGTAGACACATTACTACGTTTGAGACTGGTTCATCCAATAAGGCTGCTGCCTTCCAGCCTAAGTTTGTCTCTGATGGAGGAGTTAAGAACGGTCTAGGATATGTGAGAAAACCTAGGAAACCTCTTAACACTCCAGCAAAACCCTTGAGACAGAGTGTTCAACCTAAACCTGTCACATGCCCCATCTGCTGTGAAGTTGGACACCTCTCCTATCAGTGCAGATTCTACCCTGAGTATCTTAGGAAGGAGATTGCCACAGAAATCAGGGTAAATCTTAAACAGCTTAATTTGACTAAAAATCTGTAGTGCAACAGCAACTCTGATAGGAAGAAACATAACAAGCACACACAGGCTACCCATTCAAAAGACTTAAAGACCAAGCCTGTGAAGAAAACTGACAAACCTACGCCTGCTAAAGCTACTAAAGACAACAATAAGGAAGAAAAACGTGCTGAAGCTCTAAAGATTAACCCTGCTAATAAATCTAATGAAGGATCACCAAGATTAGCATGGAAAGTTAAATCGGTCCCTTCTTATTGGAAACCTAAACTGTCAATAGCAGCTTTCACTTACGCAAAGCCCAATTTTAATTGGGCCCCCAAGACTTAGTTGCTCATTGTGCAGGAACAGGTACCTGAAGCTGAAAGCAGCCACCGGAAACAAAAGATCAATTCCAGCCAGTGGTATCTTGATAGTGCCTGTTCTGTGCACATGACAAATGATGCCTCTCTATTGAGTGAGGTAAGGGAGGTTGCAGCTTCATCTGTCACATTCGGGGACAATAAAAAGGGTAAGATTGTTGGTAAGGGTACTCTCTCTAATGGTTCTGTGTCCATTCAAAATGTATCTATTGTTCAAGGTCTTAAACATAACCTGTTGAGCATAAGTCAATTGTATGACAAGGGTTATGAAGTTTTGTTCACTAAACACACCTGCACAGTTATGGACCATGTCTCCAAAGAGGTGAAACTAAATGGGCATAGACAAGGTAATGTCTACAAGTTGGTCTTTGGTAATGCTTAATCTGATGAACCAATTTGTTTTCTATCCAAAGCTTCACCTGGCATTAGTTGGTTGTGGCATAAGAGATTCGGCCATTTAAACTTTAAGACTATGTCTAAATTGGCATCTCTGGATTTGGTTGAGGGCTTACCCAAGCATGTTTATGAAAAAGAACACCCATGTAGGGATTGTCAGCTGGGTAAGCAGGTTAAACATTCTTTTAAGAGTATAAATAAAACCTCAATCGTACAACCACTCGAACTTCTGCACATGGACCTATGTGGACAAATAAATGTGTCTTCCTTATTTGGTGCACGATACTTTCTTGTAGTAGTAGATGACTATACTAGATACACATGGGTCATGTTTCTCAAAAACAAATCTGAAACATTTAAGAATCTTGTTGAACTCTTCAATTGGGTCACAAATGTTAAGAGTCTCTCTATTAAGTACATTCGTAGCGATCACGGCAAGGAATTTGAATTCTCTGATATGTTAGAGTTTTGTATTGAACATGGTATCTAGGATAATTTCTCAGCACCAAGAACTCCACAAGAAAATGGAGTAGCTGAAAGAAAGAATCGAACATTAGTTGAAGCAGCTAGAACCATGTTGACAGGAGCTCAGTTCCCAAAATCCTTATGGGCTGAAGCTGTTGCCACTGCTTGTTATGTACAAAACAGAACTCTAATTAACAAATGAGCCATGAAAACACCTTATGAGTTATGGAAGGGAAGGAGACCAAACATTGGTCACCTAAGGATCTTCGGGTGTACTTGCTACATTCTGAACATTGGCAAGGATTACTTGAACAAGGCTTATCGTGTATTTAATAGATATGATAGATATCTTGTTGGATTTTCCATGACTAGCAAGGCTTCTCGTGTATTTAATAGAAGAACCAAAGTTGTTGAAGAGTCTATTCATGTTTCTTTTTATGAGACTAACCATGGAATGCAGAAAGGAGACACAAATGTAAATGAAGTGCAGGACATTGTCATTATAGAAGACCAAGACACAGATAATCCCACTACAACAGAGACAAGGGAAGATGCACCCAAACCTGATGAACACAGAGCTGAACCGGTTGCTCAGGAACCAAGTCAAAAATCAGTAGAAAACCTTGAATTTAACATTCAACCTGTTCAGACTCTGCCACCTATACCAGCCCAAGAACCTGACATTGAGCAATTGGGCATTCATTATGAAGAAAGAGAAGACCTTCCAAAGACAAGAAGAAGGTTAAAGGACCACTCTTCTGAACTGATAATTGGAGATCCAGCTGCACGAGTTAAAACAAGGGCTGCCACACTTCATGAAAATTTGTATATGTGCTTCCTATCACAAGTGGAGCCAAAATTAGTTGACGATGCAGTTCAAGATCTCCATTGGATTGATGCAATGCAAGAAGAATTAAATCAGTTCAAAAGACAGAAAGTATGAGAGTTGGTCAACAAGCCCAGATCACAACAAGTCATTGCCGTGAAATAGATTTTCAGAAATAAACTTGATGCTGATGGTGTTGTAATCAGAAACAAGGCTAGACTGGTTGCAAAAGGATACAGACAAGAAGAAGGAATCGACTATGATAAAACCTTTGCACCAATTGCTAGACTGGAGGCCATTCGCATGTTCTTAGCATATGCAGCATTCAAGGACTTCAAAGTTTATTAGATGGATGTCAAGAGTGCTTTCTTGAATGGAGACCTCCAAGAAGAAGTCTATGTTGAACAACCACCCAGATTTCTAGAGCCAAACCAAGAGCATAAGGTATACAAACTGAAAAAGGCTCTTTATGGACTAAAACAAGCTCACAGAGCGTGGTATGAAACATTGTCAGAGTTTCTGATCAAAAACAACTTCAGAAAAGGTAAAATTGACTGATGGATCAAACCCAGAATTTGGATAATGCTGATAAAGCCTTATGTAATTTGATCTGAGATCTTTTGTGTTTATTTGATCATTGCAGAAGATATGTTACTAATCCAGAGATGCACTCGTGAGAGCAAGGCTAAGGACAGGATACATAATCCTGATCCGGACAAGAGTGAGTGTCGTCAAACACTTGGTAAATAACCAAGTCACAAATACATACGGAATAAGGAACATTCGTACGGACTAAGAACTTAAAGGATAAGTGCGGAGTAAGAAAACCAGATGCGGAGTAAGGAATCCGGATAACTTACATACGGAGTAAGGAACTTACATACGGAGTAAGGAACTTACATACGGAGTAAGGAACTTACATGCGGAGTAAGGAAGCGCTGACACGGAATAAGTCATCAGACTTTTCAAGACTCGCCCGGAGTAAGGAACTTACATACGGAGTAAGGAACTTACATACGGAGTAAGGAACTTATATGCGGAGTAAGAAAGCGCTGACACGGACTAAGGATTCCAGTACTAAATAGATACGGAGTAAGCAACCACTGACACGGAGTAGGGTTCCGAGCTTCATTAGCTACGGAGTAAGGAAAATTACACCGGACCAAGAAGATACTGCTTCAACTCAACCGCATTTAAAGTTATCAGCTTGTGGCGTCCCGATGTAAGACGAATTTATTGAGAACCTGAAGAATCTTACACGTGGATCATCCGGATATGTGGACACAACCTTAATTGTAATTGGGAACTCACAAACGCACTTATACTCTTCGAACCCAAGATCTTGAGCTCCACAAACCGCAGCAGTCAAGGCAGAGAGATTACCGAGGGATAGTTAGTGCGGAACGCATTCCGGAACTACAAGTTCCAAGGTTGTCTCTTAGGAATGTTTTGTATAAATATTCATACTTGTACAGAAAATAAACATGTGCATTTGTTAAGAAAAGACTAATTCTGTGTATGCACAAGTGTTTTCATCTTTGGAGATAGAATTTGGCTAGAGTGTGAGTTCATTTGTAAACAGAGTGTAAGAGAGTCTTGCTTCTATTTTGTTGTATTTATCTTGTGATAATAAAACAAAATACTTCCACTATCTGGTTATCTTCCGCAGTGATTCTATCACTTAACTAGATAAGTGTTTGTGTCTTAAGAGAAAGAAAAGAGTTTCGATAAGAGCCTATTCAACCCCCCTCTAGGCTCCAAGGGACCATCAAGTGGTATCAGAGCAAGTTCTATTTGTTCTAAGTAGAGATCCCACTCTTTCAATCTCAGAAATGGCCGAAGAAAGCAGTATGCTATTCAACACTCGACTTAACTCCGGAGGTGCACAGGAGCCCAACTCGAATCGAAGCAGCAGTGAAAATGTCGACCCACCTCAACCTGCTGCTGCCGCCGCTTCTCAACCACGAAGTTCTGGCTTTACTATAACGAAACCGCCCAAATTCACACCTGAGCTTTTCTCCTAGTAGAAAGCTCGCATGAAGATGTTTATGGTTTGCCATGATCATCTTCTATGGCCATGTCTTCATCAGGAGATTCCAATTCCGATGGTTATCGGAGAACATGGAGTTAGGAGGCCAAAGACAGATGCTGAACTTACCAACGATGAAAGAGCCTAGCAGTGCGCTAGTGAAAAGGCTCTGGCTTATGTTACATCGTCTTTGGATTCCGAGGCTTTCACAGACGTTCAGGGCTGCACGACAGCAAAAGCTGTTTGGGACAAACTGACAATCCTCTATGAGGGGAGTCAGTCCCAGATGCAGAATGTGATCTGCACTCTCAGATAGAACTTTGAGAGTTTTAATCATAAATCGGGCGAATCACTCGAAAGCATCTATCGGAGATTCGGCAAGCTCATTCTTGAGCTGAAGATTGTCAATGAGCACTATTCTCAATCCTAGATCAATGACAAGTTCTTTCACTCCTTGCCGGATCGCTACTACTCCAAACAACTCCAGATGCAGTTAGACAAAAACTGGCAGTATGTTCCCCTTGAAGAACTGTATGGAGAGCTGCGGACTGACGAAGTCAGGTTTAAGTACTCTGACATGGATGAGAAAATAGCTCGGAAAGAAAAGGGGGTAGCTCTCAAAGCTACAGAATGTCTAAACATACTGAGGAATGATGATACGGACGTGTCCGAGACTTCGATTCCCGATGAGGAGGAGGAGATAGCCCTTCTTGTCAAATCCTTTGAGCGATTCCTACGGAAAAGTAGAAAAGGGTTCAGAAGACGCTCATCATCATCGTTCCAAAGGAAGGAGCGACCAGAGTCCAGTTCCCAGGAATGCTTCAACTGTGGGAAAACCGGTCACTGGGCCAAGGAATGCAGGTCCAAATCAAAAGTGGCCGAGAAAAGTGACAAGGTAACTCCTCGCCGCTCCACCTCAGACAACAGCAAGAGCAAGAGGAAGGCGCTCGTGACAAAATACATGAGTGGCTCGGAAGAAGAGGAGGAATCCTCGGATGATGAGCCGACCACTAAGCCGAACGTCCGCCTCATGGCAAATACCGAGGTACCTTCTATCTCGAGCTCCTGAGTAAATTAGAATCTCTTACTACCGCATGTGATCATGAAAAGAATGAGAGACTAATAATTACTCAAATGTACAAAGATATGGAAAGTCGAATAAACGCCTTGAATTTACTATTAATAGACTCGAAAAGGACATCACGACTTCAGAGGAAAAGAAGCTTGGTATCATGATCTAAGAGCTGAAAATCATTTGTTAAATACCAATCTCTCAGGCCTAAAAGTTATAGTAAAAAGACTCGAAAATGAACTGGAACAGGAAAAGGAAATAAATCGTAAGTGGCTAAAATCCAGGGAAATAGCCTCTACCTTTAGGACCGATCCCGACGACATTCGAGTCAAACCTGGCCTAGGTTCCGAACCATCAACTTCCATAGCTCAAGCTACCGAGTGTCCTCCGGATTTCACTGCTAAACTAACCAACTTATATCCTGTTAGTACATCTAAACCGTTGGATGGTTTCATTTCAGGTGGCACCATAGTTTATGATGTGGAGCCGAGGTCATTCTTATGCTCTTCCCGAACCAGTAGCACCCGTAACTAAAGATGAAGGGAAGGCCACTGCAGTTTAAAAGCCGTAGCACCCAAAAAGAAAGACAAGGCTAAGGCCGACGCATTTAGGGCCAAGAGCGCGTCACCCAAACGCAATGGATTAGGCCACGGGGAACAGAGTAGAAAGTCCGTAAAAACTAAGAGACCTGTATCCCCTGTTTGTACTTCACATTATAGTGTCTGTTCCATCTGTAGGGAAATGGGTCATTATCACTATGAATGTTGGAGTCTATCTAATAGCTAGCTTTGTAATCAATTTCAATCCAATAAAGATCAGTTTTATAAAAGGGGTTCTTCGAGCAAAACAAAATCTAAATCTAAAAGGAGTGTCTCTCCCAAGAAAACCCAAATAAAAGAAGTAGCTGAAACTAACAAGTTAATGTCAACTTGGAAAGCTAAGAGTCCTAGCAAAATCAAATCCGTAAATGTTGACAATATCGCTGCTCTCTCTAACCGCCTGAAACAAGTTTGGGCACCAAAAGTGTAAAATCGTTGTCTTTCAGGAGCATCTCTGGAATGCATTGCCAGATCACTTGAAGTTAAAGATCAATAAAAGCAAGTGGATCCTTGATAGTGGATGCTCCGAACATATGACGGGTGATCGATGCTTGTAGAAGTTAATGATAAACAAGGTCCATCTGTTTCATATGGCGACAACAAGAAAGGTAAGACGTCGGGTATAGCACTCTAACTAAGGCCGTGTATCAATCACTAAAGTTGCACTAGTCGAAGGTTTAAAGCATAATTTGCTAAGTGTCGGTAATTTATGTGACAAAGGATTTCCCGTTTCCTTTTTTGTCCAACACCATGAAGAAGAGAAAACTTATCCAGGAGATGTTAAGTTATCCGAATCAAGAGATGGGGACATATACTCGGTGGTCTTAAGAAATAATTCTTCGACCCGTATGCTTCCTCACGAAAGCATCGGATGAAGATAGTTGGCTATGGCACAAGCGATGCGCACATTTAAACTTTAAGACTTTGTCTAAATTAGCGTTACTTGATCTTGTCACCTGGTCTACCCAAACTCAAGTTCTCCAGAGACTCTTTCGTCGAGAATGCCAACTTGGCAAAAGACCAACAAACAGCTTTAAGAGCAAATCGGTTAACTCAATAATGCTCCTCTACAACTTCTTCATATGGACCTCTGTGGTCTTATATCTGTTCCATCACTAGTCGGTAGATATACCCTTGTGGTTATCGATGATTTCACCAGATACACATGGGTGATGTTCCTGAAATCAAAGGATCAAACTTTTGAGCATCTTGTAGATCTCTTCAACTGGATAAGCAACTCACAAGGACCGAGCATTAAATGCATCAGGAGTGATCATGGTAATGAATTTGATTTTTCAGAAATGAGATCATATTGTTCTGAACAGGGCATACAAGATGACTTCTCTGCTCCCAGAACCCCACAACAAAATGGGGTAGCCGAGCGCAAGAATCGTACTTTAGTTGAAGCGGTAGATCCATGTTACCAGGGGCAACGCTTCCCTCTCGGCCTATGGGCTGAAGTCGTGTCCACCGCCCGCTATGTTCAGAACGGAACTCTAATAAATAAATCTACCATGAAAACACCCTATGAGATGTGGAGAGGACGAAAACCTTCAATTTCACATTTCGGAGCTTTTGGGTGTACTTGCTATATCTTGTTAAATGGCAAAGAGACCCGGAATAAATTTGAACCAAAAATCGATGATGGGATTTTCGTCGGGTACTCACTACATAGCAAGGCTTATCGGGTCTTCAATAGAAAACTTTTTAAAGTTGAAGAATCTATCCATGTGACTTTTGATGAAGCTAATCTCGATTGGTCAAAAGTCAGTTCTTCAAATTCTAATATGCAGGTCATGGACAACAACGTCGATTATTCGAAGTTTATGAATGTTCTGTTACACATCCTGACCAACCACGTAGCAACAGTAAACACAACGAAATTTTATGGATGATGCTGCGGATGACTCGACTCCGGACTACCATTTAGCTCCTGGATATACTCCTACGGATACCCAAAATTCCGGAGCACCTTCAAGTCCGTCCGGACTAGTTAACACTGGAAGAAACAGTGTTGAAGAACCAACTAGTTCATCCGTACCTCTCAATACGGAAACATCTAGTCTGGACGAAGCTCAACCACCCGATACAACTGAACCACCCAATCTGGAAGAGCTTCAAATTGTTCAAGATCATCCAACACATGCACAGAATTATAGATGGACTCGAAACCATCCCTCAGATCAAGTGATTGGTGATCCTACTGTTGGTGTAAGAACAAGAGTAGCCACCTCCAACATGAGTCTTTACTCGTGTTTTCTATCTCAAATAGAACCAAAGGTGGTAGATGAAGCTCTTCAAGATTCGAATTGGATAGAAGCCATGCAAGAAGAGCTGAATCAATTTAAGAGAAATAATGTGTGGACCTTAGTACCAAGGCCTAAGTCTCAGCAAGTCATTGGTGTTAAATGGGTGTTCCGGAACAAGCTTGATACGAATGGAATAGTAATACGGAACAAAGACAGACTGGTAGCCAAAGGATATCGTCAAGAAGAAGGAATAGATTATGATGAAACCTTTGCTCCGGTGGCAAGACTTGAGGCAATCCGAATGTTTCTGGCGTATGCTTCATATGAAAACTTCATAGTTTATCAAATGGACGTCAAAAGCGCATTCCTGAATAGAGACCTTCAAGAGGAGGTGTATGTTGAACAACTTCCCGGCTTCATTGAACCTAAGGCAGGACATCTTGTCTACAAACTTCAGAAAGCTCTATATGGTTTGAAGCAAGCTCCAAGAGCCTGGTACGACACACTGTCAGAATTCCTACTTGCACACAACTTCCAAAAAGGGAAGATAGACACCACCTTATTTCTACGAAAAGAGAAAGGACACACTCTAATCGTGCAAATATACATGGATGATATCATTTTCGGATCAACGAATCCAAAGCTTTGTAAAGAGTTTGCTAAGTTGATGACAGGCAAGTTTGAAATGAGCATGATGGGAGAACTGTCCTACTTCCTTGGAGTAGAAGTCAAACAATTAAAGGAAGGAATCTTCATTAATCAGGCTAAGTACACTCGCGATCTTATTAAGAAGTTTGGTATGGAAGGTTCATCTCCCGTCAAAACTCCCATGCCTGTCAGTGCCAAGTTAGATCCGGATGTGGATGGCATATCAGTAAATGTGACTGACTACAGAGGGATGATCGGATCCTTGCTGTATCTTACAGCAAGTCGCCCAGACATTATGTTTGCAACTTGCATCGGTGCACGATACCAGGCGAATCCCAAGGAGTCACATATGCTTCATGTAAAACGGATATTAAGGTATCTCAAGGGAACGATGAATTTGGGACTCTGGTACCCAAAGGAGTCCAACTTCACCTTATCCGGATACTCGATGCCGACTTACTGGATGTCGCATCGACAGGAAGAGCACAAGCGGTACGTGTCGGTTTCTAGGAAATAGATTGATCTCTTGGTTCAGAAGAAGCGAATTCCGTATCAACCTCTACCGCCGAGGCGGAATATATAGCTGCCTGGAAGTTGCGTTCACGCCTACTTTGGATGCAAAGTTAACT
The DNA here is from genome assembly GCA_023512835.1 of Taxillus chinensis. Classification (NCBI taxonomy): domain Eukaryota; kingdom Viridiplantae; phylum Streptophyta; class Magnoliopsida; order Santalales; family Loranthaceae; genus Taxillus; species Taxillus chinensis. The sequence continues at coordinate 54,864,965 of CM042090.1, read as the reverse complement.
TATCGACTACGGTTTCAACATGTCATCTATTCCACTCTACTGTGACAACACTAGTGCAATTGCCATCAGCAACAATCCTGTCATGCATCCTAAGACGAAGCACATTGAGGTCAGATATCACTTCATACGCGATCATGTTCTCAAAAAGCATATTTCACTGGAACATGTTGCTACTGAAGATCAATTAGCAGACATACTTACAAAGCCCCTACCTGATGCGAGGTTTTCGAACTACTCTTCCGATTAGGTATGCTTGACTTCTCTGCATAGCTTCACATTTGAATTACCCAATAGTATATTTACTCTCGAACATGCATTGTACGTTTACTAAAAGTAGTAGAGACTTACTGGCTGTATTGCTGATCATACTTACTGTTTAACGGGTTCATGTTTCTGATATTAATCGCAACCTCATGCTGGGAGGATGCTTGCGTTTCCCGACTGAAGTCGTTTAAAGCTAACATAATTACAGTTTATATGATTTACCTCTTTCGGGTTCATGATCTTAACTTCCATTAATCACCACATGACAAAAGCATGTTCATTTAGATTACTCTATTAACATGCATAGTTGAAGAAGTGAAATGGGTTAGCTTGGAATGCCTGGTGGATGAATACTCAATCGTGATCGATCAGCTTCAAGTATAGTTTTCTAATAAGATAGAACAGTCTTGAACTTCTACAAATCGGAACAATCAACCGAGAGGATTGCACAAGCTACGGGGGAGAAAATACTTTATATATTATTCAAGAATACCACCCGTATATGTCTCATGACCTCTTTCCGATCGTCTATCTGAGGGGGAGCTTTTCATTGAGAGGATTAAATGATCTACGGGGGAGCAGCAATGAACCCCTATTATGTCTCGGATTCTCCTTCCTCTAAACTGTTACTTCCAGATCTGACTGGACATGATGTTTTTAAATCAGAAAAGTGGCATGTTTGGATGTATTTTCTTTCTTCAACCATGCATTTTAATCGACTAATCATCTGCCTTCTTTTGACATGTGTTCGCTCTATCATTGTTCACTCATGAATCCTAATGTGGCCAAATCATATGCTCTTTAATCAATCTTAGCTACGTTGTTCAGCAAGACGGTTTCGCTATGTTGACCTATATGAACCTGTGTATTGCTATCCGACATATGCCCTGATTCGGTAATATTGATCACTTTCACGTATGCATACGTCTACTACATTCTTAGCCATGCATGAGTTCTGTTTCTCATTAGTTCGGATTATGTTGTTTTTCACTAATTATCTTCTCTAATCCGTACTAATCCTTAGTCTCGGATTTGAAGTGTTGTGGCACTTCTCTTCTCTTCGACTTTTTAACTGCAAAGGAATCTACTCTACTCTCTCACCAAACTCTGTTTACGACGGACAAGGTCTATTATTCATCCGGATACTCTTCCACGACTATTATTTACTCCGGATGATTATCGGCTCTTTCCTCCAGACTCCTGACACTGTTCAATTGTGACAATCCACGTATACTCATATGTCGCATGCTTTTGAGGAGGAATAATGATGATTCATTAAATGCATATCTCGGGTTGCACACACACTTCTCTGGATGGCAACCAGTTGTTATCTTTACATGGTCATGCGGTCTCCACGACATCGTTTCATTCGGAGGCGCCTCGATATCCAGACTAATGACATCAGCATGTCGCGCGGGTCCCTATCTCACTCGCACATTCCTAGGCCCGGCGACATATGCGGACTCGGTCTTATATGTTCTCGATCATTCCTGCGAAGCACGAGTATTGCTCATTTCAAATCCCTAAACCTCTCGTTGCTCCTTCCCTTGTCAAGACCTCACCTTTCCTCTTATCCTTCCCATCCAATCTGCAATGGCACCCAGAATCTCTCTTTTCGGCGTTAATCCTGGCCATCTAGTTGATTGGAATGCTGTTTCTAATCCTCCGAATTGGTTTTTCCAGCTTCGCCCTCTACTTGAAGCCTCGCATATACTCAGCCTGATCTCCAATCCCGTCGATCTTCTTATCGATGACATTCTTGAGTATTATCAACGGATTCGCTGCACCACCGATTCCATAACCTCTTATGTCCGCGGTGAATCCATCATCATCACTCCGGCTGTTCTCCGCGCTGCTCTCCACCTACCTCTTGGTGAACCATAGCGCTCGGATGCCGATCCAATGGCGGCTTCTATGGGTTGCACGAACAAGGGGAAGGAATACAAGGTGAAATCCTTCCAGAGTCGCTATCGATGTATGGCGACTATTCTAAGTCGATGCCTACTGGCTCGCACATCCGCCCTGGACTCAGTTCCGTACGACCTTCTCCTGGCCATGTACGGCGTTTTTGAAGGTCTTCCGATGGATTGGGGGATGTTCTTATTTCGTTTCTCTGCGAGAATGGTCCCAAAAACCATTCCTTCGGGCGCATCCTCGCATTGTCTTCCGGCATCTACGTCTGGACCATTTCGCCCGATTTGATGCTGTCTCGTTTCCCTCGGCTTATTACCTCCGTTACCTTACGCCGGACGGGAACATGACCGCTCGCCGACCCACTGTAGCTCTCCGCATTCTCCCTGCCTCGGAACAACAAGGCAGCTCTGTTGGTGACCCCTCCGATAACCAAGCCCACGAGGTCGGCTTCGCACACCGATCCTCCCGGATTCGGTCTGTTGTTGCGCCCTCCCACTCACGGGCCTCCCGCCCAAGCGTCCGTGCTGAACCGTCCGAGGTTGCGGGGCCCTCTCAGCGCAGTGCGTCTAAAGCTGTTTCCTCAGCCCCCTCTGCTGCTGATGTCCCCACTCCCTCCACATCCGCTATTGCTGCCGCGGTTGATACCGCTGTTGCTGTCGCCACCGCTGATGTCCCGGCCGCTTCTCCGGAAGCCCCTTTGCCTCCCCTACCTCAACCCCGAGATTACCTTGACCATCTCTCCGCCGGCACCTTAACGGACCTCTGGCTCCGTTTCAGCCTAGCCCACACCTCCTCCATTCCTGACACCGATCTCCGGGTGTTTTACACACGCAATACCCAATCCCCGGAGACCATAATCATTTGGAACTTGGACCAAGGCTTTCTTACGCCGGCTGCCATTCCCGATGTGCCGTTCCCTACACCCTCCGGCCCAGTCCCTGCTGCACGGAGTCCTTCCCCTGCTAAGGCTGGACCCTCTTCTCCTACCGCCGCGATTCCCGTGGTTGACTTATCTGGTCAAAGTGGGGTCCCTTGCTCCGGATGCCTCCAATGCTCCGGATGCCTCCGATGCTCCGGATGCCTCTGATGCTCCGGATGCTCCTACTGCTGCTGATACTTCTGTGGACTCCTCTGCCCAACGCACTCCTGCTCCTGTTCATGCGGGGGAGTCCTCCAAAGCTCCGGAGTTGGTCCTTGGGTGTGCCTCTTTTGGCACGGTCCACTCCGACCCGTGCTTTCCGCCCAGTGGACCGACACGCCCAAGCTCAAAGCGCCCAAATTTCCGCCATCGCTGCCAAAGTTGATGCCCTCGGCGCCCAACTCCTCTCCGCTCTCACTGACTCCTCCACTTCCATGGAGCAGAAAATGGATCTTGTCGCCACCTCCATCCATTCATTGTCTACTTCCTTCGCGGATCTGGCGCATACGATGGCTCGTCCTCCTGTTGCTTCCCGGTGATCCGCCAAACCGGGGGAGAGAGTGTCATCCGATCCATCTACTCCTTCGCCCCACAACCATCTACTCGGACCGAGAAGTGGCCCGCCACTTCGGTTCCAGGGAATTCAAATTCCCAAACGAAGCCGCTTCTCTCAACCAAGCTCCTCTCATCGCAGCTCCTACTCCTCCTCCATCCTCCTCATCCATGCCTGATACCTTCCTCCCATCATATGCGGAGTTTGACCCTTCTGATGCGGATGGAAGCTTGCGCAAGGCGATGAAATCTTATGCTGCGTCTTCTGCTGCGAGAAGATGTCTTTCTGAAATGTACCCTTTCTCCTCGGCCGACATTAAGACTCTTTGTTCGGAGAAAGGACTCTTTACTACAGAAGACATTGACAACTTCTCGAGAGCTGCTAAAATGGAGATGAGGCTGTTTCCATCTCTCTACAAAGATGGGCACTTATTTGACGTTCTGCCGTGTTGGAATGAGGGCTATCTTCCCATTGTGGAGCTAATTCAGTCTTTCATCGACGGAACTGCTGAGGATAGCAAGCCATGGAAAACTCTCTCAACCATCCTCATTCCGTACCGGATCATGTCGCCACACTTCATGATGGTCGTCTTCATGATTCAGTCCAAGCAAATGATTCTCATTGATTCTCATCAGATTGTGGAGCACTTCGTTAGGAAGAATCAATGGGAACCTCTGTGTCTCAGGCGATCGAAGCCGTGAAGAAAGCCGGATTATATGAAGAGTTGGGCATCACACCCCTGCGTCCGATCGAGAAACTTAAGGCGACATTCCGGGGCAAGAAGCAAGTGCCACAACGCCGGATGGAGATAGGCATGGAGCCTTTTGCTGTCACTTCATCAAGTCATTCTTAATCGTGGACAAATATTGGAGCCAACACACCACCTTTACGATGGAGCAGACAATGGAGCTAAGAGAGAAGGCAAGCAACTATGATCTTCAAGTATAGTAAGCCTTATGTACCCTAGTGAAAAACTTGTATTAAGGCTGAATTGTATTTAGTTGCTGATTAATGAAATTGGTTGTGTTGCGTATTCTGTATGTTATTCTTTTGCATTGCTTACCAGATCAGATTACAAAGGGTTTGGGCATATCCATAATTGGGGGAGATTGTTGGATCAAACCCAGAATTTGGATAATGCTGATAAAGCCTTATGTAATTTGATCTGAGATCTTTTGTGTTTATTTGATCATTGCAGAAGATATGTTACTAATCCAGAGATGCACTCGTGAGAGCAAGGCTAAGGACAGGATACATAATCCTGATCCGGACAAGAGTGAGTGTCGTCAAACACTTGGTAAATAACCAAGTCACAAATACATACGGAATAAGGAACATTCATACGGACTAAGAACTTAAAGGATAAGTGCGGAGTAAGGAAACCAGGATGCGAGTAAGGAATCCGGATAACTTACATACGGAGTAAGGAACTTACATACGGAGTAAGGAACTTACATGCGGAGTAAGGAAGCACTGACACGGAATAAGTCATCAGACTTTTCAAGACTCGCCCGGAGTAAGGAACTTACATACGGAGTAAGGAACTTATATGCGGAGTAAGAAAGCGCTGACACGGACTAAGGATTCCAGTACTAAATAGATACGGAGTAAGCAACCACTGACACGGAGTAGGGTTCCGAGCTTCATTAGCTACGGAGTAAGGAAAATTACACCGGACCAAGAAGATATCGCTTCAACTTAACCGCATTTAAAGTTATCAGCTTGTGGCGTCCCGATGTAAGACGAATTTATTGAGAACCTTGAAGAATCTTACACGTGGATCATCCGGATATGTGGACACAACCTTAATTGTAATTGGGAACTCACAAACGCACTTATACTCTTCGAACCCAAGATCTTGAGCTCCACAAACCGCAGCAGTCAAGGCAGAGAGATTACCGAGGGATAGTTAGTGCGGAACGCATTCCGGAACTACAAGTTCCAAGGTTGTCTCTTAGGAATGTTTTGTATAAATATTCATACTTGTACAGAAAATAAACATGTGCATTTGTTAAGAAAAGACTAATTCTGTGTATGCACAAGTGTTTTCATCTTTGGAGATAGAATTTGGCTAGAGTGTGAGTTCATTTGTAAACAGAGCGTAAGAGAGTCTTGCTTCTATTTTGTTGTATTTATCTTGTGATAATAAAACAAAATACTTCCACTATCTGGTTATCTTCCGCAGTGATTCTATCACTTAACTAGATAAGTGTTTGCGTCTTAAGAGAAAGAAAAGAGTTTCGATAAGAGCCTATTCACTCCCCCTCTAGGCTCCAAGGGACCATCATTGACCCCATACTGTTTCTCAAGGAAGGAAAAGGATCACCCTTGATAGTCCAAATCCATGTGGTTGACATCAAATTTGGATCAAGGGACAAAAAGCAATGTGAAGACTTCTCTCATCTAATGAAAAGTGAATATGAAATGAGTATGATGGGAGAACTCTCATTCTTCCTTGGATTGGAGGTCAAGCAGTTAGAAGATGGGATCTTTATCAGTTAAACCAAATATACAAAGGAGATTTTGAAGAAGTTTAAGATGACTGATGTGACACACATGAAGACTCCCATTCCTACAAATGCCAAACTGGATATGGATGAAGCAGGGAAGGAGGTGGATATCTCATAATACAGAAGCATGATTGGATCCTTGCTGTATCGGACAGCAAGCAGACCTGACATAATGTTTGCAACATGTATCTGTGCCAGATACCAAGCTAATCCCAAGGAATCCTACTTGTCACATGTCAAGAGGATCATGCGGTATCTGAAGGGAATTGAGAATTTAGGACTATGGTATCCAAAAGAGTCTGATTTCAAATTGAGAGGATATTCAGATGCAGACTTTGCCAGATGCAGGATTGATAGAAAGAGCACAAGTGGAACATGCCAACTTTTAGGCAACAGACTTGTATCCTGGTTTAGCAAGAAACAGAATTCAGTTTCAACCTCCATAGCTGAAGCTGAATATATTGCTGCAGGAAGCTGTTGTGCTCAATTGCTTTGGATGGCCAGTCAACTATTAGATTATGGGTTTGACTTAAAGGCCGTTCCTCTGTATTGTGACAATACAAGCGCCATTGCAATTTCCAACAATCCTGTTATGCATCCCAAAACTAAGCACATTGAGGTCAGACATCACTTCATACGTGATCATGTGCTAAAGAAAGACATTTCTCTGAAGTATATATCCACTGATGATCAGCTTGCTGACATATTCACCAAACCACTGCAAGAAGCCAGGTTCAATGAACTTCTGACAAAACTTGGCATGCTAGATTTAAATTCATGAGTTTCACAGCATGTCTTGTGGTTCATCTCTAACTAATTACTTGTGCATGAACATGCGTATGACACTGTCAATTACCGTTTATATCTCCTTGAAAATTAGTAATGGCTAAGTGTGATTCATGCATATCTACTGCGAGAAAGTGAGAAATCACATGGATGAAACTTGCCACCTCTGAACCTGGTTCAAGTCTTTTGTGCAACCTGTCATGAACTCTCAAGTCTTGAGTGAAATGAGTGCAATTCCCCTTATGTTTAAATCAAAAAATATTCCCACTACTTGTTATTTTATTCTGAGTAATATCACCTGTGTGGTATTGCATTCATTAACTAGCAGGAACTATTGTATCTCATGGTACTGTTGGCTTGCACGGAAAGGATCCTCAATGATTTAATGCTCAAAGGATGACTGAGACTGTAGTATTTGAGAATCATAAAAAGCCTATTACTTTAGAAGAGCCACTATCCTTCACTATAAAAAGGCAAGGTGAAAAAGGCAAAGGCTAGACAATAAATTGACTGCCTATCTTAGGGGGAGTCCTCACTATTCTCCCAATTTGTGTCTCTGTTAGAACAACAGCTGGAGTTAAAATTGTATGGTCATGTAATTCAGAAAGATACTGTGTTGAGGTCTGTCCTTGTAATAAGGCTCATGTATAAGCACTGTAAATTGATGCTCTACTGAAGAAAAGAGAAAACTCACGCAGACAATCTGAATGACCAAACTCCAAACTCTACCTGTAATGTGTTGTAAATTAGTCAAGGATAGAGTGTGTGTTCGGATTCTCAATAGGGCCATCTTGTCTCTCAAGTCATCTATCTTGAACCGAAAATCATTCTTGGATCAGGGTTATGGTAAGATTCGGTTGACCATGAGCTTACCAAATAGTGTAATTCTAGTTCCTGAATCAAACTCACATGCTGATCCGAGAGTGAGAGGGTGAGGCCTCCATTGAGTGAGTTTTGCTAAATATGTGAGGAGACTCAGAATTCATGACTGGGTTGTTACAATTGATAAATCATGATTTACTGGTTGCTATGTTAACATCGTGATCATTTTCACACACAAGATGTAGTGTGACAAAGTACTTAATCATTTCTAAGGTAAATGGAGAGTTGAATGGTAGTAATGCAATAGCCATACATGTAAACCAGGTATTAGGGATGAAAGAAATCAAGTTCTGGATATGTAATTTCAATTCCACCAACAACACTGTTCATCGTGAATAACATTATGTGAATTGTCATATGCTTCTCATGTGTGTTGTTGAGGGTTTAAAAAGTCCAGAGAAATCCACCGCTCGCTGAATTCGCAATCGACCTCGAAGCAAACTGCATCGAAGAACTGCGAGATCGAAGATTGCTGCTTCGAAGCCTCAAGGGTCATAGCCTCGAAGCGTCCTAATGCAGCTTCGTAGAGTCGTAGTCCAAAGGATTGAAGCGAGACGAAGTCTATCACTTACTATTAAATCATCGCAGACAGGTCAGCATGTCACTGTGCACTTAAAATGGGAGTTGCACCGACTTAAGGGGTGACGTGGATTCACTGCTTGAATGTTCCATCGGGTGGATCCGAATGATCGAAAGACGGGTCAGAGAAAAGAACGCGGACCATGAAGACGAATCGACAGAGTGAGTGACTTCTACGATACACTTCTCAACTCAAATATAAGTCACTGATAGAGACGGAGCTCAAAGGTAAGTTCATCGTTTTGAAACTCGAACCCTAACCCTAAAACTCTCTCCTTCTCTCTCTTCGATTCTGTCTCTTTCTCTCTTTCTCTCTCCCCTGACCAACTTCGAACCTTACAATCTCTCTCTAAGAGTGTCTACTTCTCTCTCTACAAGCTCAATGGTAGGACCAAGCTCATCGATGGCTGACGATCTACGCAACATCGTCCCGGGATTCATCATCGACTGGGAAGCCATAGGTGACACCAAAGTCAGCTGGCTAGACGAGTTTAGAAACCACCTCGATGAAACCGGCATTGCATCCGTCTGCTCAGGGGTGCAAGACTTACTGATAGAAGATGTCTCGGAATTGTACGAGACCATGACATTCGCTGGAGACGACCTGGTGGGAATTGTACACGGAGTGGAGGTTCGTATCTCTGCCGATACAATCCGAGATGCACTTCCACTCCCAAAAGGTACCTTTGATCCTCTTCCTAGTCTTTCTAGAGAGGAGTGTAAGTCTTTTCTTGGGTACTCCAATCCCAGAAAGCAAGGTCGGGGACCCCTGAAGATGGGTTTTTCCGGTCAGGCACTGGCAACTCTCATAGTTACCGGACAGTGCCTGCTGTGTAAGAAGACGGCTCATGACTCTGCAAGTCATGAGCAGATGAAGATCATGTGTAGTGTTCTACAAGGAAGACGAGTAGACTGGGGAACACAGATACACTCCATGATCAAAAGCAAGAAGGGACACTTTGGACTTCTTCTCACCGGAGTCCTTAGGTTTCTGCACCCTGACATATTCTGCAACAGGCCCTCAGTGCCATTACCGACCAAATACATATTTAAAAGTATTTATGAGGATGGTCGGCTGGAGATCAAGTCGATGAGGAGGACTGAGTCAGGTGCAAGAAGTCGTGCAGGAGACACAGCCAGCTCTGTACGAGCCCCAGCTCGCATACCACGACAGCCAGTTCATGTCTCACAGACTTCTAGGGGCTCCTCTGCATCTGCCGCAATAGTACATATAACTGAAGTGGTGGAGAACATTGCCAGAACTCATCTCCCCACTGATTCTACACCTGAGGAGACCCCTACTGTCAAGCTGCCCAAGGATACTACAGAAGTAAGAGAACCTGTAGTTGGAAGGCAGACACCAGCACAAGAAACCCCAGAGGATAGGGGTACTACACCTGTACTGTTGAGCACACTTGGGGAGACTAAGCTAGAAGAGTTTTATATGGAATATGCCAAGGATCATATGACCCCCGCTGATTTACGAAAGGCATGGATCGCTTTTGGTAAACAGATGGTAGATAGAGACCATCTGATTAATTGGTCAGTCGAGCAGGGTCTTGTAAGTAGAGACCCAGTGGAAGCTGTGTCAGTGGTTGCCCCATCTCCTATCATGGTGGACTCACCTGTCACATCTACTCTACATGATGCTGAGGTGGTAGGCATTGTGGTAGAAGAGGTAGCAGAAGATGAAGAAACTCCTGGTGCTGCAGCCAGTGACTCTGATGTAGGAGCTGTCCCACAAGTCCATGAGAATGTGGAAAGGACTGAGATGGCCACACCATCTGCACCTATCATTCATCAGGTGGCCACTCAAGTGAGTGAGGAGTTCGCAGCCAATATCCCAATGGCTATTCCAGTACCAGCTACGTTTCACTCACGTTCTCTGATGGCCGAAGAAGTAGATCTTCTGGCAAGCAAGGTCATTGAGAAACTGATCTCCTCTGGCATCCTCAAGACATCAGTATCTCAGGCCTTTGAAGAACGACTGGCTACCATGGAGTCAAGCATGGAAGAGGTACAAACTCAAGTTGAATCATCAGACCATACCCTTGACAAGGTGCAGCAAGAAATGGCATCACTCACAAGTGCAACCACAGATGGGTTTAGACATCTGGAGGAACACTGTGGAGACATCAAAGGAGCTTATCAGAGACAATACAAAGGACTCAGTACCACTTTGGGAGCTATTCTGTCAGAATGTCATCGTCTTGAAGTGGTGAAATATCTTTTACTATCAAAAACACACTCCCACATCCATCAAACCGACCTGCACCTGAACCAGTCAATACTCCACAGCCAGCCGACCCTTCTCCGAGTCACTCACCACCTCAACCTACTGCCACTTACATGCAGGGGAGAAAATGCACACATAGAACCGCTATCATCTCAGATTCTGATGATGATGATGATGTTCCCATTGCAACCCGCATGAAGAAGCAACCTTCTACTCCCTGCCAACCATCCTCTTCCACTCAGCCAGGCCCCTCCACTTCACATCCAAGTACGGCTGAGTACACCATGCCTGCCTCACTTACCAAACCAACCGCTACCACTACTGACCAACCTTTAGCCCCACCTTACATTGTAACTACTGGAGGCACCTCAGCTAAACTGGCTACATTCAACACTTATATTGCTGGGGATACCACTGCGAGGACCTGCGACTATGAAGCCTTCTTCACCGGACCTGATCTTTGTCGACTACTCCATGACGGTGAAGAAATGGATAACATTGAGATGACTCAGTTCATCTTCACCCAGAAGTCCTTTCTCGAGAAGCTACCTCTCCACATTCGCACCAGGGTGGAACTCTGTTTTCCGATCATGCAGGCTCAGCTGCTCGATGATGCAGCAATGATCGAGATTATACAGGCTCGCAAATATGAGAACTCCTTCCGTCCCTAGGATGAGGTAGACCATGTGCTCATTCCCTACTTGTCAACCTCCCCGCACTGGTTTCTTTTCGACATTGACTTCAAGAACCAACGGATCGTCATCTTCGACTCCAAACCTAGTACCTTACTTATCCATCGGCGTGAACAATTACGTGAATTCAATCGCACTCTCACCCGTGTTATGCAGGGATACTCGCATGGGTGTGGTGGTTATCATCTCTCCAAACCGATGGAAATTACGCGAGTCAAGCAAGGCTTTCCTGCTCAGGATGATGCTCATAGCTGCAGATTCTATGTTTGCCATTACATCCGCATCCTGACCACCAACGGGTTCCTAGCTCTCGTGCTTGAATTTGATCGTGTGAGCAGTTGAGCGGCCACATTACACTTGACTCCTGCTCAACTCCTGCGCGAGCAAGCTGCTGTTTTTCTATTTACACAGAGTGTACTATACTCTGAATTTAACCCGTAACTATCTTGTACTCTAATTCCTTGTACACTACTTTTCTTGCTTTTCACTTTTCTGTGTACTTCTTACTGTCAGTTACTTTTTATGTATATCTTTGCTCTGCTGCCTGCTATTTTGTGCTTTCTTATCTTGCTCCCATGAGGTTTGTGTTCTGGTGCTTGTTCCTCACCTCAGAAAGGAGGAGTGTCTCTCAGGGGGAGCAAGCTCGTAGGGGAAACTATCTTTGACAGGAGCCAGAGAGACTAACGCCTACGGGGGAGAGGAGTGTGTATTTTTGAACTTTTGAACTCCTCCAAATTCCTTACATGCAAAGATATCTTCTGCGTAATCTAAAATTTCCCATCAAACTCGTAGTCCCAGACTTCATATATTTACCCATTGTCAGCTTACATTAAATAGGGGGAGATTCTTGGGAATGTAGGATTTGATTAAGCTGCCAAAATATAATCTAAGTCTGGAGACTCGAAGAACCGAAGGTAGAAGGGTCGAAGAGTCAAAATTCGTAGAAGTGAAACTGTCATAGGACGTATTGGCAAGAGACTCGTAGACTCGTAGAGTCTAGAGACACGTAGGCTCGTAGATCCAGGGTCGAAGGTCGTAGAGTCATAGTACGGATGTCACGCCCCGGATTTCCAACCCGAGGAAACCGGTACGTGACTCCCCTTTTTACCCACAGGGAGGGCAAAGGGGTTAGGATACAAACCAAGAACTGAACATTTTAAACATTCACAACACATTCAAGAAAAATAAAGTCCATCAAGCAGTCCACAAACCAAATCAGTCTTTAATACAAAGTCTTCTTTTCAATCCATCCCCATTGGGGTTACATCAGTTCCCATAATAAAATAACATAAACAATAAAATAAATAAGGTCTTCCACCTTGGGGTCCCACCTAACGCCTGTAGGTTCCTGTAAAGAAAACAACATGGTAGGAGGGGTGAGCAACCACAACTCAGTAGGGATCATGTCTCCCCAACCCATCTCATGCACCTAATATCTACATGCCTTGTGTACAAGTGCTGTGTCGTGATACAATTATTCCACCAGATATAGTTACAGGCTATAACAGCAAACACAATCATACATGGGCTGGTACATAAACACTCCCCAGGCTTCCACAGCCACCGGGTTTCAAGAACAGTCCCGGGCTTCCACAGACCACCGGGTCCCACAAAACGATCCCAGGCTTCCACAGCCACCGGGTTCCACAAAACAGTCCCCGGGCTTCCACAGCCACCGGGTTCCACAAAACAGTCCCGGGCTTCCACAGCCACCAGGTGTATAAGCAAACACGCAGCACACATGGCCATACAGGCATAACATCAAACACTTAGTATGCTTAGTCACACAGGAATAACATCGAACACTTAGCATGCATATATCCACAAGCTCATAAACCCAGCTACACAGACATAGTCTAACACACTTGACGTGCGTGGCCTCACAGGCATTACCTCAAACACATAACATGCACAGCCTCACAGGCATTACCTCAAACACATAACATGCACAGCCTCACAGGCATTATGTCAAACACTTGGCAGGCATATATACATATATCCAAACAACACGCCATTGAAGGCCAACATTCATATAGGAGATCACACCTATATGAATTTACATATAAATAGTATGATAACAAGGACAATATCCAACGGGTAATTCACCACAAGGCCTAACCCCGGATCAGGTATAAGAAAACAAAACCCCTACCTTAAAGAAGATCCTCCTTGCTCCCGCGTTAGATGCCGTCCTCCCCACGCAAGATGCTCCGAAGAAGAACCAGGCAATTCTCCCCCCTTTCCCTCTCTCTAGCTCTCTCTCTCTCCACGACGGCCGCAATGGCCGAAAAACCCCTAACCCTAGAACAAGGAGTCTCCTCATCCTTATATAGGCCTCCCACTATCAAAACGACGTAGTTTTGATTAAGTGAAACCCAGGATCAAAACGACGTAGTTTTGATCACACAAGTTAGCACCTTTCCGCACCCATATAGGCCAAAATACTCAGAATTTCAACATGGTCCTTTGGAGAAAGTTCCTTAGAATGTCAAAACCAAGGGAACCATGCAAAAATATGCCTGCACGCCAATTTGCACGTGAATTCCCCAATTCACGTGCAACTCCATATGCACTCCAAATGCTCTCAAACTTCACCCCTAGCCTCCTTGCATCATTTAGAAGACAACCACACTTGCACGTGAATTGGACCCATATCACGTGCACCTCACATACATGTCCATTTGGCCTGAAACTTCTGTGGTAGATAGAGGACATCATTCTAAGCATCTTTCCTTTTGCACTGAATTCATTGGAGTCCATTTACTAGGTCAAAATCTAGAAAAACTCTACTCGGGAGGCAAACCGACTAACTCAAGGTACGGGTCCTTACATCCTCTCCCCCCTTAAGACTTTTCGTCCTCGAAAAGAAATGACATGCGAGGAAAACAAACACAAGCTACCCATTTGCCACACGGCGAGCCACAACACCCAAATGGGTCATACACCACACATAACATAACAGCACATAACAGTACCACCATAATGCATATAACACATGTCCGCATATCATGAATACACATCTCAAATATACAAATAAGAACACATGTCTTTAAAAGACAATACAAATACACCAAATCGTACACAACTAATACAAGGAAGACACAAAACACATCACACCCTTGGCCAACAGCCACCTCCCACGCTTAAGATTGTTCATCCTCGAACAAGTCCGGGTACTGCGTTCACGCATCACGGACTCACGTTCCCATGTCTCCTCCTCAATGCCACGGTGCTGCCACAAGCACGCGAACCAAAAAGAATAGCACGACCACGCAAAAGCTTCTCTCGCCGATCTAGGATACGGATAGGGGCCTCAACAACGGACATGTCATCCTCAATGTCTAATGTCCCCCAATCGAGCACATGAGTGGGGTCGGGTGATACTTCCTAAGCGGGACACGTGAAACACGTTGTGCACTCGACTCGGCCGCGGTGGTAACGCTAACCGGTAGGCTACAGGCCCTACACGATCCAGAATCTCAAAAGGACCAATAAACCGCGGAGATAGCTTGGAACCGCGCCCAAACCGTCGATGACCACGTCGTGAGAGACACAAAGACCAGACACAAACCCAAAGGTCGCCGCCGCTGATCCGCATAAGATTTCGCCGACTCGAGCCGACAACAAACGCCGACGAATCAACTTGACCTTCTCGGTAGCCTCTTGAACCAATTGGCCCCAAGAGAGCTGTCTCCCCCACCTCGGTCCAACACAAAGGTGACCGACACGGCCGTCCGTACAACGCCTCAAAAGGAGCCATCCCAATGGATGCTCGATAATCGTTGTTGTAGGCAAACTCCACCAAAGGAAGGTGAGTTGCCCACGAACCCCCGAAATCTAACACACAGGCCCGTAACATGTCCTCCAACGTCCGATTCGTCCTCTCCGTCTGGCCGTCGGTCTCGGGGTGAAAGGCTGTACTCAAAAGAAGCTTGGTCCCCATAGCCTCCTGCAAACCTGCCCAAAAACGGGAAGTGAACCTCGAATCCCGGTCTGAGACAACCGATGATGGTACTCCATGCAGTCTCACAATCTCGTTCATGTACAGCTGACTCAAGGTCCCAATAGAGTCCCGCTCGCGAACAGCCAGGAAATGGGCCGACTTTGTGAGTCGATCCACAATCACCCAAATCATATCCTTCCTCCCAAGTGGTGGGTGGAAGACCAGTCCACAAAATCCATCGCGATATGGTCCCACTTCCACTCTGCTATGGGCAAGGGCCGTAACATGCCCGCCGCCGGCCGATGCTCGACCTTCACCTGGCGACACGTGAGGCACCGTGAAACAAAGGCAGCTACATCGCGTTTCATCCCAGGCCACCAAAAATGTCCGCGAAGCGCATGGTACATCTTCGTACCCCCTGGATGCACAGCAACTCTAGATTGGTGAAACGCCCTCATCACCTCATCCCTGAGGGAAGAAGCCACTACCAACCGCCCCCTGAAATGACAACTCATGCTCGGGACCCCTCGTCCCGATCCTCGGATAGCTCACCAGCCTCAATACGGGCACGGAGAACCTCACACTCGATGTCACCCAGTTGTTCCTCCCCGGACGCGCTGGTACAACTCAAGCACTACCACCAAAGGACTCGGGACTGTCCCACCATCACGAACAACAAGCTGCAGCTGCAACGTCGCCAACTGCTCCATCAGCTTCCACTCTCTCACGGCCACCTCAGCTTTCCCTTTTCTGCTCAATGCATCAGCCACAACATTACCCTTGCCCGGGGTATAGGCAAGAGTAAAATCAAAGGTCTGCAAATACTCCACCAATCTCCTTTGCCTCAAATTCAAGTCCTTCGAGTAAAGATGTATTGAAGGCTCTTGTGATCCGAGAACACCACAAACTTTTCCCCCCAAGAGGTAGTTGCCGCCAACTCTTCAGGGCGAAGATGACAGTAGCTAACTCAAGGTCATGAGTAGGATAATTCTGCTCATGAGGCTTCAGCTGTCTCGACCCATAAGCTACCACACTGTGCTCCTGCATAAGCACACACCCCAAACCAACCCTGGACGCATCACAGTATACCTCATACGGAATATCCTCCCTAGGCAACCTCAACACAGGTGCAGTGGTCAAACGGGTTTTGAGAGTCTCAAACGCCTGCTGGCACTTGTCTGTCCAATCAAACTTCACGCCCTTCCGAGTCAACGCTGTCATAGGAGCCGCCAAACGGGAGAACCCCTCGACAAAACGACGATTGTACCCCGCTAAGCCAAGAAAACTACGGATCTCAAAAATGTTGGTTGGCCTCGCCCACGATGCCACGGCCTCGATCTTGGCTGGGTCCACCCTAACTCCCTCAGCTGACACCACATGGCCAAGAAAGTGAACCTCCTGCAGCCAAAACTCACACTTGCTAAACTTAGCAAACAGCTGCTGGTCCCTCAAGGTTTGCAACACTGTTGCCAAGTGCTCCACATGTTCCTTCTCGGTCTTGGAATACACCAAGATATCGTCGATAAACACCACCACGAACGAGTCTAAGTATGGGGCAAAGACTTGGTTCATCAAATGCATGAACACTGCTGGCGCATTAGTGAGCCCGAAAGGCATCACTACCCACTCATAATGCCCATACCTGCACCGAAAAGCCGTCTTAGGGATGTCCTCCTCCCTAACCCTGAGTTGGTGATACCCCGACCGTAAATCTATTTGGAAAACCACTGGGCCCCACTCAACTGGTCAAACAGGTCATCTATCCGAGGCAACGGGTACTTGTTCTTCACAGTCACTGAATTCAGCTTCCTATAGTCGATGCAAAGACGAAGCGTGCCATCAGCCTTCTTAGCAAAGAGCACCGGAGCACCCCAAGGTGAGGTACTCGGTCTGATATACCCTTGGCCCACCAACTCCTCGATTTGCCTTTGTAACTCCCTCAGCTCGGCTGGCCCCATACGATATGCTACTTGGGAAATCGGACCCGTTCCCGGCACCAACTCAATGGTAAACTCCACACTCCTCTTAGGTGGCAAACTCCTCAACTGCTCAGGAAAAACATCCTGAAATTGGTCCACAACAGCGGGCCACACCCTCTTTTCCACCTTACCCTCCTCAGCAAGGTCGGGCTGCTAACCTGTGGGTAATGGCACCCCACTGGTCCAACACTGGCCCGGCCCGACTCGCCTCACAATCCCACTCCCCCTGCAGGGTGCAAGAGGTCCTTGCAGGTGTCACGAAGGTCACACGCCGCCGATAACAATCTATCTTGGCCTAGAAAGCCATAAGCCAATCCATACCCAAGATCAGGTCAAACGTACGCATGGGCATCACATGCAAATCAAAACGCAGCTCCACCTCTCCTATGGTAAACACACAGTCACGACAAACACGCCACACCTCAATCATACCCCCCACTGGAGACTCAACAACTAGGGGCTTCACTGCCTCCACACAAGCTAACCCCAAGCTATCTATCACAAGCTCAGCAACAAACGAACACGATGCACCCGTATCGAAAAGTACAAGAAGCTAATGTACGGGAGATCAAGAGGGTACCTCTAACCCCCGATGGTCCTGCTCCCCCCTCACTGGTGGGGGTGGTAGCTCAGCCTCCTCCGGGTACGTCGCCTCCAGCGCAAACACCCTCCCTTGGCCCGTGCCACCTGGTCGGCTCACGCACCGGGCGCTTCCCGCCAAGGCTGCCTCCGCCTTCGGCCGTCTGCCGCTCCAAGCCCTCCCCCGAGGTCGGGTCCGATTCGATCCTTGCCGACTAGCCGGCCACCGACGAGCTGGTCTCTCTCGCTGGTGCACGAAAACGGCATCACTCCTTGTGCTTGGATGTCATGCCTCCAACCCCCTCGTTGCCACTCCGGCAAACCCGGCTCAGATGGCCGTCTCGTCCACATCTATGGCATTTCCAGTCCCTCTTTGGACACTCCTTTCTCAAGTGGCCTTGCTCCCCACCCGAAGTAACAACCGCCGGGGAGACCCCCTGTTTGGACCGCCCTGCTCGCCACCGCCAAAGCTAGACCTCCCTGGGTTCACCAATGTCTGTCCCCTGGCGCGGAAGGAACTGCTATCCCTCTCCTCCGTCTTGAGCCTCTTGGACCCTGCATCTCGATCAGGCCCACTCTGCAATCGGCGACCCTGATGGGCCTGCCTCCCACCATCCAGCTCTCTCTCGGCTATACGGGCCGTCTCCACGGCCTCAAGATAGGTCCTCAAGCGTAGAATCGCCACCCTCTCCCTAAGGGCTGGCCTAAGACCCGAGTGAACTTGTGGGCCTTCAGGTCCTCCTTTGCCACCTGTCTCGGGGGCAAACCTACTCAGGCTCCGGAACTCCCGCTCATACTCGGGCACCGTCTTTGATCCTTGCTTCGGGCTGCCAAATTCCTCCCTCTTCTCGCCATCTCACCGATTCCTGGGAAGAACTCATCATGGAAGAGTTGCAAGAATTCCTCCCAAAACATGAGTTGCACCGCACGGCTCCCCGCAACACTTGTCCACCACTCCAAAGCATCCCCCTCCAGCTGCCCGATTGCCGGCCGCACCTTATCCTCCTCCCTGGGCAGGAGAAAGGAGAACACATGCTCAATCTGTCTCAACCACCGCTCGCCTACCACAGGGTCTTCTCCCCCCTTAAATCGCGGAGGTTGTTCCTTTCGGAACCGTGTCACCACGTCATCCTCTCGCACGGGTTGGTACACCACCCAGCGAACTCTCACGCTCACGAGGCAGCTCTCCCATCGGTGGTGGTGGTGGTGGCACCACCCGCCGGGCTGCCATCTCACGGCGCACCTCCTCCCGAACGTCCCGCCGGAGTCCCTCCCGTAGCTCTCGTACCTCCGGCCGGATACCTTCTTGTAGCTGTGCCAAGAACAACGCATGCCCTCCAACGGATGGCCCCGCACCCGGACCCTCATGGGCAGATGACTCATCAGCCATCGCCCCGGACGCACGTGTCACTCTCCTCGGTGGCATTCTTACTACATGAAGTAAGATGCACAAACATCGAACGCATTTGACTACTAACAAGTTGACTACCTCTACTTCATTATCAAGTCAAGCCGTACATGGCATTACACACATTTTAACCATTGCATCAACCAATATTGCACACAAAGACGTCCACATTGTAGTCATACCCAAGGCATTCCAAGAATATTCAGAGTTGCACGCTCACACATGATCATGTTATGCACATCCTTCACACATGACAACAAATGCAACTAGTGCCCTAATGCCAATGCATGCAAATCCTACCACAAGACCGGACTACCCTAAGTACACCTTGGAGGCTCAAAGAGGACCATGTTGATCAGGCATGTCCCTCCAGGCTCCTCCAAAGGACTCAAGATAACCAAGTCCGCCCACTACCCTAGGCCAACTAGACCATGCTCGATACCATATTGTCACACCCCGGATTTCCAACCCGAGGAAACCGGTACGTGACTCCCTTTTTACCCACACGGAGGGCAAAGGGGTTAGGATACAAACCAAGAACCGAACATTTTAAACATTCACAACACATTCAAGAAAAATAAAGTCCATCAAGCAGTCCACAAACCAAATCGTCTTTAATACAAAGTCTTCTTTTCAATCCATCCCCATTGGGGTTACATCAGCTTCCATAATAAAATAACATAAACAATAAAATAAATAAGGTCTTCCACCTTGGGGTCCCACCTAATGCCTTGTAGGTTCCTGTAAAGAAAACAACATGGTAGAGGGGTGAGCAACCACAACTCAGAAGGGATCATGTCACCCCAACCCATCCCATGCACCTAATATCTACATGCCTTGTGTACAAGTCTTCGTGTCGTGATACAATTATTCCACCAGATATAGTTACAGGCTATAACAAGCAAACACAATCATACATGGGCTGGTACATAAACACTCCCGGGCTTCCACGACCACCGGGTTTCAAGAACAGTCCCGGGCTTCCACACCCACCGGGTCCCACAAAACGGTCCCGGGCTTCCACAGCCACCGGGTTCCACAAAACGGTCCCGGGCTTCCACAACCACCGGGTTCCACAAAACAGTCCCGGGCTTCCACGACCACCGGGTGTACAAGCAAACACGCAAAGACACATGGCCATACAGGCATAACATCAAAAACTTAGTATGCTTAGTCACACAGGAATAACATCGAACACTTAGCATGCATATATCCACAAGCTCATAAACCCAGCTACACAGACATAGTCTAACACACTTGATGTGCGTGGCCTCACAAGCATTACCTCAAACACATAACATGCACAGCCTCACAGGCATTACCTCAAACACATAACATGCACAGCCTCATAGGCATTATGTCAAACACTTGGCAGGCATATATACATATATCCAAACAACACGCCATTGAAGGCCAGCATTCATATAGGAGATCACACCTATATGAATTTACATATAAATAGTATGATAACAAGGACAATATCCAACGGGTAATTCACCACAAGGCCTAACCCCGGATCAGGTATAAGAAAACAGAACCCCTACCTTAAAGAAGATCCTCCTTGCTCCCGCGTTAGATGCCGTCCTCCCCACGCAAGATGCTCCAAGAAGAACCAAGCAATTCTCCCCCTTTCCCTCTCTCTAGCTCTCTCTCTCTCCACGACGGCTGCAATGGCTGAAAAACCCCTAACCCTAGAACAAGGAGTCTCCTCATCCTTATATAGGCCTCCCACTATCAAAACGACGTAGTTTTGATTAAGTGAAACCCAGGATCAAAACGACGTAGTTTTGATCACACAAGTTAGCACCTTTCCGCACCCATATAGGCCAAAATACTCAGAATTTCAACATGGTCCTTTGGAGAAAGTTCCTTAGAATGTCAAAACCAAGGGAACCATGCAAAAATATGCCTGCACGCCAATTTGCACGTGAATTCCCCAATTCACGTGCAACTCCATATGCACTCCAAATGCTCTCAAACTTCACCCCTAGCCTCCTTGCATCATTTAGAAGACAACCACACTTGCACGTGAATTGGACCCATATCACGTGCACCTCACATACATGTCCATTTGGCCTGAAACTTCTGTGGTAGATAGAAGACATCATTCTAAGCATCTTTCCTTTTGCACGTGAATTCATTTGAGTCCATTTACTAGGTTAAAATCTAGAAAAACTCTACTCAGGAGGCAAAACTGACTAACTCAAGGTACGGGTCCTTACAACGGAAAAGTGAGTGTTACTGTAAGCATCAATAAGTTCTAAGACACGTAGACTTGAAGAATTTTTAAGAACAGTAACCAAAGCTAAATGACTCGTAGACTAGTAGACCCGTAGACTCGAAGACTCGTAGAGTCATAGGGTCGAAACCTTCGAACACTGTTAAGAAAATAGGACTCGTAGACTCGTAGATCGAAAGTGGCAGAGTCGAAGCCTTCGAACAGTGTAAAGAAAACCGGACTCATAGACTCATAGATCAAAAGTTGTAGAGTCGAAGCCGTCGAACACGGTTAAGAAAACTGGACTCATAGACTCGTAGGTTGAAGGTCGAAGAGTCGATGCTATAAAGACTGGCAAACAAATGAAACTGTAACTCAAGGGTCGTAGACTCGTAGACTCGTAGACTCAAGGGACACAGTCACTATAGAGAAATTGCCACACTTCCAGACTCGGAGATCGATGGCGGAGAGTTGTAGCTAAAGGGTCGTAACTGTACAATAACTCAATTTATGAGCCTCTGTGAAAGACTAAGGAAGAAAAGCGATGTTGAATACTCATAGAGTCGAAGATTTTCAGACCACTTAGTCAAATATAGTAAACTGAGAGACCCGAAGGTCGTAGACCCTCAGAACTAGAGTCGTGGACTCGTAGCTACAATAACAGGTAGATTAGCTAAACTCGAAGAAGTCACTCTAAGCGTTATTCGAAGAGTCGCAGACTCGTAGAGTCATAGACACACAGAGTTGTAGACTTTAGTTAACAGAGTGACATGAAAGGCTAATCCGACGTAACCTCTAGCCTCGAAGACTCGAAGATGTGAGTCGTAGACTCACAGAAACACCATAAAGCCTGAAGCAAAACTTCACAACTTTCTACAGGTGCTAACTTAAATCTTCGAGTCTGTCACGCCCCAATTTCCTTCCACTTGGAAATGAGTAGTGACTGCCCATGCCCACACCCGAAGGGACAAGGGGTTGGTGCAAGCACCTTAAAAGGACTTCTGGCACGGGTGCTGTCCCAAACCTGCACAACCAGGCTAACATGCCAAGGGGCATGCTCCTGCTCCCAAACCATGCACACAAACACAAATTGAATAACAACATCTCATTTTATTTCATTTCAAAGACTAAATGTTTATTACAACCCAGTCGGGGAAAAACCCCTATGAAGCCATAAATAAAACCAAACCAAAATCCAAACACATAAAACCAGAGTACAACAAAGGAAATAATATAAAACTCCCAGCCTCAGGGGCCTAGCTCCTCAGCCTTCACCTACCGCCTGCTAAACCCCGCAAAAGAACGGTTTATAGGAGGGGTGAGCAAACCATAGCTCAAGTAGGGATCCGGTCTCCCCGGACCCGTCCCGCTCTACAACATGCATGATATGTGTATGCTTGTGCTCGTGTCGTGCCTAAGGCTAAAGCAGCAAACATCACCAAGTAAACACTCTTTACCTGAGCCCGCACTGGAGGGCAGAGGACACCCCGCCACCACGGCGACATGACATACCACATCCAGGCGAATGTTGCATGGACACCAATGCAACATTTTCCACCCGAGTCAGATATGGTCAACCACCTCCTCGGGCGCCATACCTACCCTCAGGAATGGGTGTAGACTTAGCCCACCGTCGTGAGTGCTACACCGAGACTCAGGACCACGTCCTGGTCAAATCTCAAGGGGGTCCGGCTATTGTGCCTGGCCCATATCTCGGCTCCGTCTCAAACAGATCAACGAACAAGCATAAGATTACATCTTAACATATAAACTCAGCACAGCATTTACACTTTATCTCAGAAGGACCAACATGGTCAAATACAAGCCACACACATCAGCCTCACAGGCTTAAAATCAAATACAGATCAAACACAGTCCACACCAGTCACACAGATATATCATCAAACACCCATATACAAGGTCTCACAGGTATTATATTGAATACATGGCATGTAGGCCTCATAGACATTTTATCAAATACATAATGTGCAGGCCTCTCAGACATTTCATCAAACACATGGTGGGCATAAACAAACCCAGAAAATCCTCAAGCCAAATTCAACATCGAATCAACAGAATATGCCATCGAAGGCCAACATCCATATAGGAGATCACACCTATATGGATTTACATATATATATATATAGGTGAATATCCTAGAACAGAGGAGAGTTAGGAAGAACATGCATCCCTACCTCAGGCTTTTGTCCTAACCTCCACGCTAGACAGCTCCCAACGACGCGAACCACCACGGCGAATCGCCCGGAGATCCTCTCTCTCTCTCTCTCTCTCTCTCTCTTCTCTCTCTCTCTCTCTGCGCAGCACAGCAGCAAAGAAGAACACAAGAACCCTAAACTCAAACTCAAGCCCTCATTATATAGACACTACCCACATCAAAACGACGTAGTTTTGATTAAGTAAACCCAGGATCAAAACGACGTAGTTTTGATCACACAAGTTAGCACCTTTCCGCACCCATATAGACCAAAATACTCAGAATTTCAACATGGTCCTTTGGAGAAAGATCATTAGAATGTCAAAACCAAGGGAACCATGCAAAAATATGGCAACACGCCAATTTGCACGTGAATTCTCCAATTCACGTGCAACTCTATATGAACTCCAAATGCGCTCAAACTTCACCCCTAGCCTCCTTGCGTCATTTAGAATACAACTACACTTGCACGTGAATTGGACCCATTTCACGTGCACCTCACATACACGTCCGTTTGGCCTGAAACTTCTGTGGTAGATAGAGGACATCATTCTAAGCATCTTTCCTTTTGCACGTGAAATCATTTGAGCCCATTCACTAGGTCAAAATCTAGAAAAACTCTACTCAGAAGGCAAAACTGTGACTAACTCAAGGTACGGGTCCTTACATCCTCTCCCCCTTAAGACTTTTCGTCCTCGAAAAGAAAAGGTGGAATGAAAGAAAACAATCACAACCAATGCATAGGCCTCTAACACCCTCTAGCACAAATTAATACACAACAAATCACAAATTATTTCACACATTTATACACTCCACATGATCATGTAGCGATGACTAGTTGGGCAAATACCTGATTATGTTGAAGTTTGATGCTTGCCCTCCTCCCCTCCTTCGAGTTGTTCGTCCTCGAACGGATCGGGATAATGAGCACGCATCTCGGTCTCACGTTCCCAGGTCTCTTCCTCCAGCCCTCGGTGTTGCCACAACACCCGAACCAACGGAATAGTCTTACCTCGCAGCGCTTCTCGTGCCTATCTACAATACGGATGGGTGCCTCGACAACAGACACATCCTCTCCAAGATCCAGGGTACCCCAATCTAGCACGTGTGTGGGATCTGGATGATATTTTCGCAATTGGGATACATGGAAAACATTATGAACTCTGCTCAAACTAGGTGGTAATGCCAACCTATAAGCAACAGGTCCAACTCTGCTCAAAATCTCGAATGGTCCAATGTACTGAGGGGACAACTTGGACCCAGTCCCAAATCTCTTATGCCCTCTCCGTGGAGAAACACGGAGGAATACGTGGTCTCCCACCAAAAACTCCAACGGTTGGCGTCGGCGATCTGCATAAGACTTCTGTCTGCTCTGAGCTGTAAGAAGGCGTTGCCGAATCAGCTGAACTTTTGCCGTAGCCTCCTGGACCAGTTGAGGTCCTAACATAGCTGCCTCTCTAGCTTCTACCCAACATAATGGAGACCGACACGGTCGGCCATACAATGCCTCAAACGGGGCCATCCCAATCGAAGACTGGTAACTGTTATTATAGGCAAACTCCACCAGAGGAAGGTGGGAAGCCCATGATCCTCCAAAATCAAGTACACAAGCCCTCAACAAGTCTTCCAATGTTTGAATGGTCCTCTCGGACTGACCATCGATCTCAGGGATGGAATGCGGTACTCAAATTAAGTCGGGTTCCTAATGCTTCCTGCAGACCTCCCCAAAACCGGGATGTAAACCGCGCATCCCCCGTCCGAAACAATAGACAAGGGCACTCCGTGCAAGCGGACAATCTCATCAACATACAACCGGCTTAACGTGCCGATAGAGTCGCGCTCTCGAATTGCCAAGAAATGGGCTGACTTAGTTAAGCGGTCCACTATGACCCAAATCATGTCCTTCCTCCCGAAGTGGTAGGAAGTCCCGTCACGAAGTCCATGGTAATATGCTCCCACTTCCACTCGGCTACAGGTAAAGGCCGCAATTGACCAGCGGGTCATTGGTGCTCTGCCTTCACTTGCCGACGGGTAAGGCACACCTGGAAACAAACTCGCTACACTCCGTTTCAGCCCCGGCCACCGGAAGCGTGCGCGAACAGCATGATACATCTTAGTTCCTCCTGGATGTACAGCCAAACGGGAATGATGAAATTCCCTCAAGACATCCTCACGCAAGGGAGGTGGTACTATCGTACGCCCCGAAATTTCAGCTCATGCTCAACTCCTTCGTCCAGTCCTCGACGGCTCTCCGGCCTCTATCCGGGCCCGGATCACCCTCACGATCCACGTCGCCTAACTGTCCCTCACGGACACGCCGATACAACTCGGTATCACAGTGAGAGGACACAGGATAGCTCCCTCATGCTGAAAGCAGGTTGCACTCAAGCACTGCCAACTACTCCATCATTTTCCATTCTCTCATGGAAACCTCAGCTTTCCCCTTTCTACTTAGCGTGTCGGCTACTAAATTTCCCTTCCCAGGCGTGTAGGAGAGCGTGAAGTCAAACATTTGCAGGTACTCTACCCACCTCCGTTGTCGCAAATTTAGGTCTCTCTGGGTGAAGATATACTGTAGGCTTTTGTGGTCAGTATATACCACAAATTTCTCTCCCAGCAGGTAATGTCGCCAAGACTTCAGGGCAAAAATAATTGCTGCTAACTCCAAGTCGTGTGTTGGGTAGTTTTGCTCATGGGACTTCAATTGTCGCGAGCCATATGCTATGACTTGGCATTCTTGCATCAGAACACACCCCAGTCCAACGCGAGACGCATCACAATACACCTCGAATGGCACTCCCTCCTGCGGTAGACTCAACACCGGTGCAGTAGTCAGGCGAGTCTTCAACTCCTCGAATGCCTGCTGGCACTTGTCCGTCCACTCGAATTTGGCTCCCTTCCGTGTAAGAGCTGTCATGGGCGCCGCCAACCGAGAAAATCCTTCCACAAAACGCCGGTAATACCCCCGGACCCAAGAAACTCCGGATCTCAAAAACATTTGTGGGCCTCTTCCAAGATGCTACGGACTCAATCTTGGTTGGGTCCACTCTAACTCCTTCGGCAGATACCACATGCCCAAGAAAATGCACCTCTCGCATCCAGAAGTCACACTTGCTAAATTTAGCATACAAGTGATGATCTCGTAGTGCCCTGCAGCACCACGGCCAAGTGCTCCTCATGCTCGGCTTGGGTTTTGGAGTACACAAGGATGTCGTCAATAAATACCACCACGAAGGAATCCAGGTATGGGGCAAATACCGATTCATTAGATGCATGAACACAAGGTGCGTTCGTGAGCCCAAAAGGCATCACTAACCACTCATAGTGTCCGTACCGCACCTGAACGCCGTCTTAGGGATGTCTTCGCTCCCGACCCTCAATTGATGATATCCCGAACGCAGATCGATTTTTGAGAACCACCGTGCTCCACTCACTGGTCGAATAAGTCATCAATCCGCGGCAAAGGGTACTTGTTCTTTACCGTTACTTGATTCAACTTCCGATAATCAATGCAAAGTCGCAACAAACCATCTGCCTTCTTAGCAAACAAGACCGGTGCACCCCAAGGTGAGGTACTAGGACGGATAAAACCTTTATCTCCCGGTTCCTTTATTTGCTTCGAAGCTCCCGCAACTCGGCAGGTCCCATCCGGTATGCTACTTGTGAGATGGGTCCCACCCCTGGCAACGGTTCAATCGTGAACTCGATACTTCGTGTGGAGGCAACTCCAACAACTCCCCAGGAAAGACATCCTGGAAATTCTCGACAACATCTGGCCACACCCTTTTCTCTAAGTTACCTTCCTCCTCAAAGGTTAGGGTGGCAAGCCTATGGGTAATATTGCCCCATAGCTCCCTCGTCGGTCCAGCTCTCCCAAGATCCCTATCCCATTCACCCACTAGGGTACAGGAAGATCCTATGGGTGTAGTAAACGATACTCGTCGCCTATAGCGAGTCAATCTTAGCCTGAAAGGCCATCAACCAATCCATCCCCGGAATCAAACTAAGGGTCCTCATGGGCATTACGTACAAATCAAATGAGAGGTCAACCTCTCCTATCGTAGCGCACACTCTCGACACATTTGGTGGATCAACTCCACTCCTCCCATTGGGGACTCGACCCTCGGAGGTCTATCAGCCTCCACACAATCAAGTCCAAGGCTCTCCACCAAGGACTTAGCAATCGGGGAGCACGAAGCTCCGGTATCAAACAATGCGGCAACAACGGTGCGGGATATTAGAATAGTACCTCGAACCACCGAAGGTCCAGCTCCACCTTCCTTGGAGGGTGATGGTAATTCCTCCATTCCAGCTAGTGCCGAGGTAAGCGCGAACACTCGCCTTGGCTTGCCCCACCGCTAGCCTCACTTGCCTTCCCTTTTGCTCCTGCTGCAGTCCATCGGGACGCCCCTCCGATCCTCCTTGTGGTTGCCTCTCCCCCCGTGGCCTAGTGTGACCGGAACCAGCCTGACCGGCCCGCCACGAATGTCCGGCTTAGGGGTTGGGGCCTGAAATTGGGTCCCACCCCTGCTCCCTTGTGCTAAGCTTCCAGCTCCTCGGGCCGTTCCCCTTGCCGAAACACACCTTGCTGATGTGTCCCACCTTCCCACGGCTATGACACGTCAAGCGCCGCTTGGGGCACTCACGTTTGACGTGCCCTGACAGGCCACAACAGGTACACCCGCTTGGGAAGTTCCCAACAGCACTCCCCTGTCCTCCAAAGTAACGGGATCTAGGCGGAGTCATTGAAGCTTGGCCCCCATCCTTGGGAAAAGTCCCACTCCCGGGCTCAACCTTCTGCCTCTTGGTTTCACCGTGCTTGTCGCGCGCGCTCTGCCCCATCCGCTCCTGGTGAGCCTGTCTTCCCTCCTCTAATCCTCTCTCAACAATCTTGGCGGTGTCCACGACTTCAGCATAGGTCTTTAGTCGCAGCATCTCCACCCTTTGCTTCAGGGCGGGTTTGAGACCCATGGTAAACTTATGGGCCTTCAGGTCCTCCCTTGATATTGCTTCTGGAGCAAACCGACTCAGCCCCCCGGAAATCTCGCTCATACTCGCTACCGAGCGCGATCCCCGCTTCAAGCCGCCGAACTCCTCCCGCTTCGCCACCGCAATGACTCTGGAAAGAACTCCTCATGGAACAGCTGGAGGAACTCATTCCAGGCCATGGTCTCCATGTCCCGGCTTCCTCAGATGCTAAGCCACCATTCCAAGGCTTCCTCCTCCAACTGCCGGACTGCTAGTCTCACCTTGTCTTCCTCCTGGGGTCGAAGGAAGGAGAACACATGCTCGATCTGCCGCAGCCAGTGCTCTGCTCCTAGAGGTTCAGCTCCTCCCTTGAACCTTGGTGGATGTTCCTTTCGGAACTGCGTCAACACGTCTCCCTCTTCCCGCCTCACCGGCACTTCCTGCCTACACGGAGGTTCCGCCTCACGGGGTGGAGGGGGGTGGCACCGCCTGTCGTGCCATCATCTCCTGACGCACCTCGTTTAGGATATCTCCCCTGAGGTCCTCACGTATGCCTTGCACGTTCTCACTTAGGGCCCGAACTTGGGCCATGATCCGCTCCAGGGGATCATCGCCCTCTACACGCTGTCCTCTTCCCTCTCCAGCACAGGCAGAAGATTCATCTTCTACAGCTGGAGTAGCTCGGGTTACTCTCCTAGGAGGCATAGTCTACATAATTTAAACCAAACTAGGATCAGCTTCTCTCAAGCTCTACACACCCTCATCCCCATGGGCCATGAGGTACTCAAGCAACGTTTTACATTTAAACACACAGGTAAATCACGAAGTACACCAACAGCAATTCATAGCAACAAGCCTCACAGAAAATCACCGAATTTCACAGCAACAAAATTTTGTTTTTAGCAACAAGTTTCAGCAACATAGCATGTCTAATCACAATACTCATACTGAAATTAAACTAGTGCCCTAATGCCAATGCATGTATGCACCCTCAACCCAAATGCAAATGCCCTACTCCTTGGTCTAGCTACCCCTGAGTACACCCCAGAAAACCAGATAGGACCACGTTGATCAGGCATGTCCTATACTGCCTCCTAAGAGTCTCAGAAGCGGCCAGGCCTCCCCCACTATCCTAGGTCCACCAGACCATGAACTATCGCTCCGATACCATATTGTCACGCCCCAATTTCCTTCCACTTGGAAATGAGTAGTGACTGCCCATGCCCGCACCCGAAGGGACAAGGGGTTGGTGCAAGCACCTTAAAAGGACTTCTGGCACGGGTGATGTCCCAAACCTGCACAACCAGGCTAACATGCCAAGGGGCATGCTCCTGCTCCCAAACCATGCACACAAACACAAATTGAATAACAACATCTCATTTTATTTCATTTCAAAGACTAAATGTTTATTACAACCAGGTCGGGGAAAAACCCCTATGAAGCCATAAATAAAACCAAACCAAAATCCAAACACATAAAACCAGGAGTACAACAAAGGAAATAATATAAAACTCCCCGCCCTCGGGGGCCTAGCTCCTCGGCCTTCACCTACCGCCTGCTAAACCCTGCAAAAGAACAGTTTATAGGAGGGGTGAGCAAACCATAGCTCAGTAGGGATCCAGTCTCCCCAGACCCGTCCCGCTCTACAACATGCATGATATGTGTATGCTTGTGCTCGTGTCGTGCCTAAGGCTAAAGCAGCAAACATCACCAAGTAAACACTCTTTACCTGAGCCCGCACTGGAGGGCAGAGGACACCCCGCCACCACGGCGACATGACATACCACATCCAGGCGAATGTTGCATGGACACCAATGCAACATTTTCCACCCGAGTCAGATATGGTCAACCACCTCCTCGGGCGCCATACCTACCCTCAGGAATGGGTGTAGACTTAGCCCACCGTCGTGAGTGTTACACCGAGACTCAGGACCACGTCCTGGTCAAATCTCAAGGGGGTCCAGCTATTGTGCCTGGCCCATATCTCAGCTTCGTCTCAAACAGATCAACAGAACAGCATAGCATTACATCTCAACATATAAACTCAGCATAGCATTTACACTTTATCTCAGAAGGACCAACATGGTCAAATACAAGCCACACACATCAGCCTCACAGGCTTAAAATCAAATACAGATCAAACACAGTCCACACCAGTCACACAGGTATATCATCAAACACCCATATACAAGGTCTCACAGGTATTATATTGAATACATGGCATGTAGGCCTCATAGACATTTTATCAAATACATAATGTGCAGGCCTCTCAGACATTTCATCAAACACATGGTGGGCATAAACAAACCCAGAAAATCCTCAAGCCAAATTCAACATCGAATCAACGAATATGCCACAAGGCCAACATCCATATAGGAGATCACACCTATATGGATTTACATATATATATATATATAGGTGAATATCCTAGAACAGAGGAGAGTTAGGAAGAACATGCATCCCTACCTCAGGCTTTTGTCCTAACCTCCACGCTAGACGACTCCCCAACGACGCGAACCACCATGGCAAATCGCCCAGGAGATCCTCTCTCTCTCTCTCTCTCTCGCGCGAGCACTGCAGCAAAGAAGAACACAAGAACCCTAAACTCAAACTCAAGCCCTCATTTTATAGACACTACCCACATCAAAACGACGTAGTTTTGATTAAGTAAACCCAGGATCAAAACGACGTAGTTTTGATCACACAAGTTAGCACCTTTCCGCACCCATATAGACCAAAATACTCAGAATTTCAACATGGTCCTTTGGAGAAAGATCATTAGAATGTCAAAACCAAGGGAACCATGCAAAAATATGGCTGCACGCCAATTTGCACGTGAATTCCCCAATTCACGTGCAACTCCATATGAACTCCAAATGCGCTCAAACTTCACCCCTAGCCTCCTTGCATCATTTAGAATACAACTACACTTGCACGTGAATTGGACCCATTTCACGTGCACCTCACATACACGTCCGTTTGGCCTGAAACTTCTGTGATAGATAGAGGACATCATTCTAAGCATCTTTCCTTTTGCACGTGAAATCATTTGAGCCCATTCACTAGGTCAAAATCTAGAAAAACTCTACTCAGAAGGCAAAACTGTGACTAACTCAAGGTACGGGTCCTTACAGAGTCACCGAACCTATGAGGCATCTACCTCCGAGGCAAACTTACAACCCTAAACATAACCACTTAGCGATATTGTCAGCTAGGGTTTGTACAGCAAGTCTGCGCCGTCCCGAGCAGTTGAGCGCATTGATGACACATTAATTGCTGCCAACTACCATCCACGGATGAACGGCCAAAATCGACTGCATGCCAAATACGCAGTATGGGCATCTGATCTGCAAATCAAAGCAGATCAACCCATCCCCTGACACTCCGCATTTTCAGTTGCGGGAAGTTAGTCTGTAGGGATGGACATCTTGGCGCATGAGCACTTTAATCTTAAAAATATATCTCTCACGCACGTAATGACAAAATCAAGAGTTTAACCTCTCTCTAAAAAGAAGGAAACACACAGAACACAAGATATTGGTTCTGACGGACTTAGAGAAAAATAAGACTAAGAAGAACTAACAGAAAGAGTTCCGATACAAGAGAGAGACTAACGGAGAATAATTGAAAAAGTGTTGTGCACCGTGTTGAATCGAGAACAAGAGCAATCCATTCTTTTATTCACGAATCTTGTTATTCATCAAAGATCTAACACTTCCATTAAGTCTTGATCTTTGTGTTGTCTATTATCCACACTTCGATCTATCATAAGTCTTCTCTTTCACAATTGAGAAAAAAGCATTTACTCTTATTTCAGTTTTGTCTGATAGTTCATCATCACTCATGCTATCCTCAATACTACTGTCATCCTCTCCATAAATACTTCCATCATAGTCATGTATAGAGGAATCCAAAACCAGCTAATAGTCTAGCTTCCGCACGCGACGAAAGTCTATTCACCCCCCCCCCTCTAGACTCACTTTGGGACCTACAGAGTGATTATTCCTTTGGTAGATAAGCTTACAAACAGTATGACAAATGTTGCATTATAGTGATTGAACATTGTGAGCTGGATGGACTAGAGTTATAAGTCACTTTGATGTATAAATGTTTGGTTTGAGAACAAATAAGTGTTTATGAGTTATTTTTTGATTTAGTAAAAAAAAGAGAAAATAGTGATTCAGTGCTGAAATATCATTTTGGCTGGAGCTATTTTGAAATCTATATAAAAAAAAAGGGAATGTGTTATAATTTATGCCCTTGAACTTTGTTTGTTTCAGCCATATGTAATGATTAGTTTTGTTTATAGAATATGAGTGTGTTGTATCTAAATATGGCATCATCTAAGAGTACACCTCTCATTGTGATTTTATAGCAAAGGCCAATTGGGTTAGTTGTAAGAAAGGTTGTATCACCATAATGAGGGACACTGATCACTTTTGTACGATCTGAAAACCCGTAAGGAACATGAGTGTGAGAGATGTAAGGCTCCACCTGAGTGAGGCAGCTTTGGCCCCATTGTGAGGACTCTTGCAAGTATTAAATGAGAGCTTTCTATTCATAAGAGCTAAGCTACACTTTTGATTTTGGTCATGACACCATATAGTTGTTGGATTAAGGGAGAAGGAGACTATGATGTGATGTAGTTTACATTGTTTAAATCATGTGTATGTTTGAAGGATATGGGTGCTTTTATACCTTTAGTGTGGAGTCTGCTATTTTGTTTTGTTTTTCTTTTTCTACATCCTTTTGTGTGATTGAGTGTATTTGTTTTGTTTTTCTTTATTGCTCGAGGGCGAGCAATGTTTAAGTGAGGGGGATTTTGGCATGTGGAATTTATGTATTATATTTATATATGTTTTATCTCCCAGTTTGCATGTCTTTTTGTGCTTGAATGTGAGTTTAGTATTATTTTAGGAGATATTATGCTTATGTGGTTTTGTGTGTGTGTTTTGCTTTATTTTGTAGGTTTTTTCTAGGACACGGGAGCTGAAGAATGCAAAGCAAGGATGAGCAAGGTACCTAAAGAGGCCAAAGAGCTAGCATGAAGTAGTTTTCAGTGCACATGTTAATTCTAGATACGTGCAGCCTTACACATGAGGGGAACAATATTTCCAGCTATGTTTGGTCTTGCACGTATGGAATAATTGCATGAACGTAATGAGGTTAGAAACGTTCAAGGTTATTCATGAAGATAATGATATTTCAAGCAACTTTTGGTTTTGTACGGTCGGAAGAATCTTACACACGTGTCCAATGTTGGTGTATCTTTTGACACGTGCTCAAGAGATGTAGAAGGAAATAATATTTTCAACACCTTTCATTCTTGCACGTGTCCAAAACTAAGTGGTTATCATGGAAAACTTGTAGGACGAGCGCTTCCTTTATTTTGGTCCAAAATGGCACTGTTTAACTTAAGTACGACTTGGTGATTTTTAATGAAGGTCAAAAAGGGAATTACACATGTAATGACGGCCTTAGGTTAAATTAATGGTTATCTATAAAATAGAGGAGGAAGCAGACGGCTGAAAAAGGAGGAAAAACATGGAGAGAAGGGTCTTAAGGCAGATTTAAAGATTGCTTCTCCAGTTTTGGAAGACGGTGGAGCTCAGAGACTTATTTCTTTTATTTTCTCTAGTATGTTGGTTTTGGTTTATGTAATTCTTTATTTTATTATGTCTAGCTAAACTCTCTTTTCTGGGGGAGAGATGTAGCCCCTTTGAGCACGTTGTGTTTGATGTTGAGTTGTGAGATTCTTGGATTTTATTTTTGATTAAAATACCATGCTTTGATTGTATTGATTTTATGCATGAATCAATTTTATATTAGCCTTAGTTTGAGGTGGATTCTGGTATTTTAGATTGAAACTTGCAAAGTGGACCAAACTTGTATTGATTTCGATTGGTTGATATCACTTTATTAATAAATCTTAATTCACATGGATTAAATGGGTTTAAGATAGGTTTTAGTTCTCTTCTCATGGACCAAGTGGTAGGGAATAAGTGATAACCATTGAATTAAAATCACAAGATTAGCAACTCGATTGAGAATTCAACGTGTGAAAGGTTGGTGAAATTAAACCCCTGGAATTCT
Organism: Taxillus chinensis; assembly: GCA_023512835.1. Taxonomy (NCBI): domain Eukaryota; kingdom Viridiplantae; phylum Streptophyta; class Magnoliopsida; order Santalales; family Loranthaceae; genus Taxillus; species Taxillus chinensis. Next base: position 54,830,227 of record CM042090.1, on the reverse strand, counting down.
TTAATTTGAAGTCTTAATTTGGAATTGTGCTTGTTATTTTAGTTCAGATTAATTTCATTTTAATTCAATTAATTCTCAAAGATTTGATTTTTCTAGATAAATAGGCTTAAGTTTTACTCAGTGTTTATCTCCCTAATTATAATCTATTCTCTGTGGAACGATAATTTTAGGGGTATTTTATTACTTCTATATTACTTGATCTGTATACTTGCAGCAGCATCGCAATTTTCGTGTCAGTGGACTAAGGACAAGAAGACACGGAGTAAGGAATCCGAGCCTTTCATTCATGCAGAGTAAGGAATCCTAACCTTTTACTCAAGCAGAGTAAGGATGCGCTGATATAGAGTAAGCTATCTGAACCTTTTAACTCATGTGGAGTAAGAAACTCATGCGGAATAAGGAAGCGCTTATATAGAGTAAGCTCTCCCGACTTCTCGTTCATACGGAGTAAGGAGGCGCTAACACGCAATAAGGATTCCAATATCAAACTGACACGGAGTAAGCAACTACTGACATGGAGTAAAGATCCGAGCTTCATTAACACGGAGTAAGCAAGTTTACCACGGATTAAGAAGACACTACTTCAACTTATCAGCTTCGCATTTAAAGTCATCAGCTCGTTGTGTCCCAATGTAAGACAAACTTGTTGAAAATATAAATTATCTTACAAGTGGAATGTCACGCCCCCAATATTGTCCAGATGTTTTTAACAACAGAGAAAGACTATCTCTCAACCCTACCCAAATACGAGTCTTTACATGGAACACACGGAGATGTGGACAAAGTTTTAATTGAAATTGGGATCACACAAAAATACTTATGTTTTACAGACCCAAGATCTTGAGCTCCACATCCGCAACAATTAAAGCAGAGAGATTTCCGAGGAACAGTCAATGCTACACATTGCTCGGAAGAATAAGTTCCAAGAATGTCTTTCTAACAGATGGTTATATATTAAGACTTGTAAATTTTAGATATATGAGCATATATGTATAAGAGTTTTTAGAGATTATATTGGCTAGTATGTAAGTCATTGTAAACAGAGTGTAAGAGAGTTTTCAGTAGATCGAAAAGCTTCATTATCTTTAATCTGTTACTGTTTTGTTGTATTTATCTTTCGATAATAAAATAAAATACTTCTACTATCTGGTTATCTTCCGCACTGATTTTATCGTTTAACCAGATAAGTGTTGTGGTAGAGACGAAGAAAGAGTTTTTGATTAGAGCCTATTCACCCCCCCCCCCCCCCTCTAGGCTCCCAGGGACCAACACCAAGTACTTGACGACACTCACATTGGTCTGAATCAAGATTATGTATCCTGTCCTCAGCTTTGTTCTCACGAGTGAAGATCCGAATTAGAGTTTTATCTTCTGCAACAACTTAGAATAAACAAAGATGATCTCAAAACAGATTACATAGGGTTTTAACCACATCATCCAAATTCTGGGTTCGATCCAACAATTGCCGATGCGAACCATTAATGGATGAAATGTAATGGGTGTGATGTTATATTTGTGATTGAATGTGAGCTTATTGTGATAGAATAGGATACTGCACTGGCACAAGCAAACACCGATCATGTAGACTTAGGATTTCATGTTATAGGATGGTGAGGAGATAGAGATCCCCTACTGGCCACTTATGCTCACCCCTACCTTGTTGACATGTTTCAGGTATTGACCCATTCGCTAGAGGCTGGTACGAAATTGATTGCTATTCATTTCACATTTTGTATAACTTGGTTTATGGATTTTGTATAAAATAATTGGTTTTATTATTTGAATATTTGGACGAGGGTCCGTGAAAGTTGTATTGGATTTTTAGCATGATTATATTATTAATAAATTATTATTATTATTATTCCTTAGCTCCATAGCATATTGGAATGTACATAAATACTCCAGTTGGACAGCACCCGCCATGTAGTCCGTATTGGTACTAGTCACCAACCCCTTGACCCTTCAAGTGCGGGCATAGGGAAGTCACGTTCTTGGTTCCAAGTTTCTTGGAATTCGGGGGCATGACACAGAGTCTTCACCTTTGGTGTCCTGCCTAATGCCTGTACGGTCCTAGAAAGAAAAACAAATCACAACAGGAGGGGTGAGCAACCATACCTCAGTAGAGATTATGTCTCTCCAACCCGTCCCATGCTCCTAGTATCTACATGATGAGTGCGCATGTGCAGTGCCGTGGCAAGAATATACAAGCAGTTCATCATTAACAATTTAATTACCCCAAACAGAACATGAGTAAACCACATAGGAACACAACCACCGCCTCTCAGGCTAACACAACTACCGCCTCTCAGGCTAACATAATCATAGTCTCTCGGGCTAATATAATCACCACCTCTTAGGCTAATAGAATCACTGCCTCTCAGGCTAACATAATTATACAAACAACAAACACAGTAATTCATAATCACAACAGAACCATTAATCATAATATAAAATAAACACAAATACTCAACATCCATCACACAAGCCTTGTTAGGAAGTAAATAAAAGCTATGTTAAGCCACATGATACATTCTCAACCTCAAATCCTCCTATAATCCCCAAGGTTTCCCACGAAACACCACCGCGAGACCAACGCAAAGGAACATACACGAGACGAACAATAACCCCTAGCCACGGTGGGCATCCCCAATGGCTATCCTAACCAACTACTATGAAATGGAATCTTAATCTCCTCTAACCACAAATACAGAAAACAGCCATGTACACAACACCATTGAAGGCCTACACTCATATAGGACATCACACCTATAAGAATTTACGTATATACATACCTATTCTATCTACCTCAAGACCTAACCCTAGAATAGGTTTAAGAGAGTACAGAATCCCTATCTCGAATTCGGCTGAATTTAGGGTTTCAAATTGAAGGATCTTCCTTGCTCCTTGTTCCTCTTCGGTAGGCGTCTCCCAACCTCAAGAACGCAGCAGCAACGGTTGAACTGATGATGATTCTTCTCTCTTCTCTCTCTCTCTCTCCTCTCTCTCTCTCTCTCTCTCTCTCTAACGTCTTCAAAACTATATCTAGAACCCTAAAATCGCAAAATAGGAAGACATATATCAAAAATACGTTGTCACAGGGTCAATGTCGACCAAAAACACTCTTGGATCGACCATAATGACCATAGATTCTCGCATCGACTAGACACCCACGTCGACCAATTTTGCATATCAAACATGGTCAATCTGCAGCTAGGTCGACCACGTCAACTTCATGTCAACCATCTTCCATGTCTACCTACACACCTGCAACAACTTTCAGAAATTTGCTATGGTCAACCTTGACCATGTCGACCATATGTCAACCACACATCAAAAATCATCTCGAATCGACCAACACATAAAGAACTCTCAGGACCTTCAGGGGGCACTTGTCATGCCCGCAAATTCCAGGGAACCCGGAACTAAGAACATGACTTCCCCTTGCCCGCACCCAAAAGGTCAAGGGGTTGGTGACTAACACCAATGGAGACTACACTGCGGGTGCTGTCTCAAATATGCAACCCTGTACAGTCATACATCAAGGGTAATCCTGTGCTTTCCCATATATCATCATGCATACAATGAGTCACACAGTCATACAGACATCACATTATAAACAGTATGCAAATACAACTGTCCACGGACCCATGTCCGGGATACAACACATAATACAATACAAAATACAGTACTCATACATCAGAGTAGTGGGCATGTCCTCCTGGAAGAAAGTCCTCCACTAGTCTCGGGTCACACCTGAAAAGGGGAAATAACAAGCAGGAGTGAGCGACAAGCTCAGTAGGTGACCCCAATACTCCACATCATGCAAACATACAAGTCTATGCTACATGCTCTGTGTAGTGTGCACAATCATCAGGACTCAGCCTGCAAACAAACATCAAAACCTAGCCTTCCCACACAAGACAGCTGGTCCACGATCCTCAACAGGAACCCAACTCCGGGCACTCAGCCCTACCACAACGCTATATGCCCGAACACAGTGCCACACAGGCCTGCCATCGGCACATATGCCTGCCACGGCCACAGCGCAATATGCCCGGCCACAGTGCCACACAGGCCTGCCATCAGCGCATATGCCCGTTCCGCCAACCACATCACATCATCTGTGCTCCACGGTGAGAACCCAACAAGTCATAGAGCCTAAGCCCCAATCCCTCAAACCAACATACCAACACCAATATGGTCTTAAGGTATACAACATTCCCTTTAGAACTGTAGCCAGTCTTTACAAGTCGATCCTCATTCGTTGACTAAGGAAGGAGATACCCGTAGGAGTTGTTTTCTTGAAATAACTAAGATAATTTGATTTTTGGGGATTTTTCTGAGATGTCTAACCCTACTTTCCAAAAATTTGCCTCTACGAAAAACTCGATTTTTCTGAGATTTTACACTAAATCTCAATTTTCACATTTTGAAGGAGTGGGAATTTAATTTTTTAGTATTTTTCTTTGAATCCAAATGGGGGTATTTGGGTATAGGTTACAATGTCAATGGTCCAGTCCAGTGCAGTCCAGTGTCCACCCACATTGTTGGAGCTGCGACTCGTAGTGCGGAACTGCAGCGCGCCTCGGAGACTCATAGCTGGAGCTGCGACTCGTAGCTACATAGCGCGCCTCGAAGACTCGAAGCGGGTCTTCGAACTTTGACCTACGAACTACGGGTCTGAACTACGAGTCTACGAACTATGACCCTACGAACTATGGGTCTACGAACTACGAGTCTACGAACTACGGGTCTACGACCCTACGACCCAGAACTCCGGATCTTCGTCATTTTGACCCAGTAACGTGCCCAGGGTACTGTTCATCATTGTTTTTGCCTGTTCTTCGTCTGGAACCAACCCAGCGACCCCCAGACGCTCCCAAACACATGTTTTACGCAACAGACGACCATATCTACCTCAAAACGCATCCAGAACGCCTCTAAATCCCATAATAACAACAGAAATACGCACATATAATTACAGATTCGAAAAATCTAGATCTAAACCCAGATTTCCATGGTTGACTTCTCAACCATCATGAAATACACAGTTATACACCCCCCAAAATCACAGAAACACATCTCTACAATGATCTAAATCAGTTCTTAACCACAGATCTTATGTTAAACCATTAGATCTAACTGAGAATTGGATTTCCCCCAAATTTTAGGGTTCATGCTCAATTTCATAAATCATGATAAATTGCAGTGCAGATCCAAAACAGAATCAAAATAAGGAGTTTAAGGACACCTACTTGGAGTGATTCTTTGAGCTCCACGAAACCAAATTGCCCCCAAATTGCCAAGGCACCAAGCTCCAAGCTCTCTCTCTCTCTCTCTCTCAAACGCACAAACGTGATAGCGTAAAGTGAAAGCTTCTTCTTTTTCCTGCTATTTATATTTCTGCCAGTCATTGACCAATAACTGACCTAGTCAATCATTGACGTAGTCAATAATTGACCTCCAAGGTCCCGAACTCGAAATTGAGTCAAATTACAGTCAAAACGCTCGAAGTGACGAGCACGACACCATTCAAATAATATCACACCCACATGACCGCCCTAAATGCAAAGTCAACCAATAAACCCTGAAAAGTCAATAATCGGGTCAAATGGGGCCCCAACTCGGAATCAGGCCTAGGTATAGTCAAAATGCTCACATCAACGACTACACTACCATCCAAATAGTTATATTCCCATAGAATGGCTATCTCTCAAAACTACACCCACATACGAGTCTTTACATCCTCCCCATCTTAAGACTTTTCGTCCTCGAAAATAAAATACATGCCCAAAGCACATAGCAAAATTCAAGCTTAACGTCCCAACGACAAAACATAAAACATGATCACAGATCACACATGTGCAATGCAACTCACAACAAGCCAAAAGGGCTGACAAAATCCAACAACAAAAGGCTAAACCGCATCTCAAACAACATATGCAAAACAAATGCATAAAGCATAACTCATACCTCAGGGAAGGTCCTCACATCCTCCCCACCTCAGGGTGATCGTCCTCGAACATTCAGGATGAAGAACCCACATATGGCTCTCTTTCCCCCAAGTCTGCTCCTCCAGGCCTCGGTGTCACCATAACACCCGAACTAGTGGGATCGTCTTGCCCCGCAAGACCTGGTCCCGCTTGTCCAAAATCTGTGCTGGCATCTCAACAACGGCACCATCATCAGCCAAGTCTATGTCGTGATAGTCCAACACATGAGAGGGATCTGGGTGATACTGTCGCAACTGAGACACATGAAACACATCATGTACTCGCGCCAACTCTGGTGGCAAAGCTGTTGGATCAAGCCCAGAATTTGGATAATGCTGATAAAGCCCTATGTAATTTGATCTGAGATCTTTTGTGTTTCTTTGATCGTTGCAGAAGATATGTTATTAATCCGGAGATACACTCATGAGAGCAAAGCTAAGGATAGGATACATAATCCTGATCCAGATAAGAGTGAGTGTCGTCAAACACTTGGTAAATAACCAAGTCACCAATACATATAGAATAAGGAACATTTGTGCGGACTAAGGACTTAAAGGCTACGGATTACGGAATCTACTCTTAATGCTTCAAACGGACTAAGTCAAACTAATGCGGAGTAAGAATCTTGATCTACAAGGTCGCACGAAGTAAAAGAGTCAACACAAAGCTAAAAAGTTAAGTCTTTCACTCAAATGAACTAAAGTGAAGAAGACACGGAGTAAGGCATCCGAGTCTTTCGTACATACAGAGTAAGAAAGTACTGATGCGGAATAAGGACCCGAGTCTTTATTCATACGGAGTAAAGAACTTAGATGCGGAGTAAGGAATCCGGACCACTCACTCATGCGGAGTAAGGATGTGCTAGTACGGAGTAAGCCATCTGATCCTTTAGACTCGCACGGAGTAAGGAACTTACATACGGAGTAAGGAACTTACATACGGAGTAAGGAACTTACATGCGGAGTAAGGAAGCGCTGACACGGACTAAGGATTCCAGTACCAAATAGATACGGAGTAAGCAACCACTGACACGGAGTAAGGTTCCGAGCTTCATTAGCTACGGAGTAAGCAACCACTGACACGAAGTAAGGTTCCGAGCTTCATTAGCTACGGAGTAAGATTACACCGGACCAAGAAGATGCTACTTCAAGTTAACTGCATTTAAGGTTATCAGCTCGTGGTGTCCCGATGTAAGACAAACTTGTCGAGAACCTGAAGAATCTTACACGTGGATCACCCGGATATGTGGACACAACTTTAATTATATTTGGGAACTCACAAAGGCACTTATACTTTTCAAACCCAAGATCTTGAGCTCCACAAACTGCAGCAGTCAAGGCAGAGAGATTACCGAGGAATAGTTAGTGCTGAACGCATTCCGGAACTACAAGTTCCAAAGTTGTCTTTTAGGAATGTTTTTGTATAAATATTCATACTTGTATATTTGAATAAGAGGATGTGGGTGAAGCAGTGGAATCAACCTCGTGTATGCACAAGAGCTCAAAGATATAATCTAGGCTAGTGTGTGAATCCTTTTGTAAACAGAGTGTAAGAGAGTCTTGCTTCTATTTTGTTGTACTTATCTCTTGATAATAAAACAAAATACTTCCACATATCTGGTTGTCTTCCGCAGTGATTCTATCGCTTAACTAGTTAAGTGTTGTGTCATAAGAGAATAAAAAGAGTTTCGATAAGAGCCTATTCACCCCCCTCTAGGCTCCAAGGGACCATCAAGTGGTATCAGAGCAAGTTTTATTTGTTCTAAGTAGAGATCCCACTCTTTCACTCTCAACAATGGTAGAAGAAAGCAGTATGCTATTCAACACTCGCCTTAACTCTGGAGGTGCACAAGAGCCCATCCCGAATCAAAGTAGCAGTGAAAACGTCGACCCACCTCAACCTGCTGTTGCCTCCCTGCTCAACCACGGAGTTCTGGTTTTACTCTGACAAAATCGCCCAAATTCACACCTGAGCTTTTCTCCCAGTGAAAGCTTGCATGAAGATGTTCATGGTATGCCATGACCATCTCATGTGGCCCTGTCTTCATCAGGAGATTCCAATTCCGATGACTATCGGAGAACATGGAGTTAGAAGGCCAAAGACGGATGCCGAACTTACCAACGATGAAAGAGCCCGGTAGTGCGCTAGCGAAAAGGCTACGGCTTACGTTACATCGTCTTTGGATTCCGAGGCTTTCATGGACATCCAGGGCTGCACATCGGCAAAAGCTATGCGGGATAAGCGACAATCCTTTATAAGGGAAGTCAGTCCCAGATGCAAAATGTGATATGTGCTCTCAGACAGAATTTTGAGAGTTTCAATCACAAACCTGGCGAATCCCTTGAGAGCATTTATTGGAGATTTGGCAAGCTCATTCTAGAGCTAAAAACTGTCAATGAACACTACACTAAGTCTCAAATAAATGATAAGTTCTTTCGATCCTTGCCGGATCGCTACTACTCCAAGCAGCTCCAGATACAAGCTGACAAAAACTGGCCATTTACTGCCCTTGAAGAAATATACAGAGAGCTTCGGACTCATGAGGTCAGATTCAGATACACTGACCGTGATGAGAAGATAGCTCGGAAAGAAAAAGGGGTAGCCCTCAAAGCTACGGAATGCTCCAGTAATCATCAAGAGGATGATACGGATGAGTCAGAGAATTCTGACTCAGACGCAGAAGAGGAAATAGCTCTTCTTGTTAAATCCTTTGAACGATTCCTTCGGAAAAGCGAAAGGATTCGAAGAGGCTCCTCATCATCAAGAAGGAAGGAACGATCGGAGTCGAGCTCCCAAGAATGCTTTAAGCGTGGGAAACCCGGTCACTGGGCCAAGGAATGCGGATCCAAACCTAAGACGGCAAGAGAAAAGTGACAAGGTTACTCCTCGACGTGCCACCTCGAGACAATAGCAAAAACAAGAGGAAGGCATTCGTGACAAAGTACATCGGTGGCTCGGAAGAAGAGGAGGAATCCTCGGATGATGAGCCAACTCCTAAGCCCGAACGTCCGCCTCATGGCAAATACTAAGGTACCTTCTATCTCTGAACTCATGAGTAAAATAGAATCTCTTGTTACTGAACGTGATCATGAAAAGAATGAGAGACTAATAATTACTCAAATGTACAAAGATATGGAAAGTCAGAATAAACGTCTTGAATTTACTATTGCTAGATTTGAAAAAGACATAGCCGACTTCAGGAGGAAAAGAAGCTTGGTATCACGATCTAAGGGCTGAAAATCATCGCTTAATACCAATCTCTCGGGCCTAAAAGTTATTGTAAAAAGACTCAAGAATGAACTAGAACGGAAAAGGAAATAAATCGCAAAGTGGCTTAAATCCGGGGAAATAGCCTCTTCATTTAGGACTGATCCGGATAATGTTCGAGTCAAACCTGGCCTAGGCTCAGAATCATCAACCTCCAATGCTCAAGCTACTGAGTGTCTTCCGGATTTCACTCCAAAACTAACCAACTTATATCCTGTTAGTACGTCTAAACCGTTGGATGGTTTCATTTCAGGTGGCACCATAGTTTATGATTGTGGAGTTGAGGCATTCTTGCACTTCCCGAAGCAGTAGCACCCGTAACTAATGATGAAGGGAAGGCTACTGTAGTTAAAGCCAAAACTGTAGCACCCAAAAAGAAAGGAAAGGCTAAGGCTAACGCATCTAGGGCTAAGAGCGCGTCACCCAAACGCATTGGATTAGGCCATAGGGAACAGAGTAGAAAGTCTGTAAAATCTAAGAGACTTGTATCCCCTGTTTGTACTCGCATTATAGTGTCTGTTCCATCTGTAGGGAAATAGGTCATTATCACTATGAATGTTGGAGTTTATCTGATAACTGGCTTTGTAATCAAATTTGTACCAATAAAGATCAGTTCAATAAAAAGGGTTCTTCGAGCAAAACAAAAGCTAAACCTCAAAGGAGTGTTTCTCCCAAGATAACCCAAATAAAAGAAGCAGCTGAAACTAACAAATTAAAGTCAACTTGGAGAGCTAAAAGTCTTAGCAAAGTCAAATCCGGAACTATTGACATTACTGTTGTTCTTTCTAACCGCCCGAAACAAGTTTGGGCACCAAAAGTGTAAACTGTTGTCTTTCAGGAGCATCTCTGGAATGTACTGCCGGATCACTTGAAGTTAAAGATCAATCAAAGCAAGTGGATCCTCGATATTGGATGCTCCGGACATATGACGGGTGATCAGACTCTGCTTGTAGAAGTTAATGAAAAACAAGGTCCATCCATTTCATATGGTGACAACAGCAAAGGTAAGACTGTCGGGTATGGCACTTTAACCAACGGCTGTGTATCAATCACTAGAGTTGCACTAGTCGAAGGTTTGAAGCATAATTTGCTAAGTGTCAGTAATTTATGTGACAAAGGACTTACTGTTTCCTTTATGTCCAACACCTGTACAGTAAGGGAAAACTTATCCGGAGATGTAAAGTTATCCGGATCAAGAGATGGTGACATATACTTAGTGGTCTTAAGAAATAATTCTTCTGACCCTGTATGCTTCCTCACTAAAGCTTCAGATGAAGATAGTTGGTTATGGCACAAGTGATGTGCACATTTAAACTTTAAGACACTGTCTAAGTTAGCATCACTTGATCTTGTCACTGGTCTACCTAAACTCAAATACTCCAAAGACACTCTCTGTCGAGAATGCCAACTCGGCAAACAGACCAAACATAGCTTTAAGAGCAAATCAGTTAATTCAATAACTGCTCCTCTGCAACTTCTTCATATGGACCTCTGTGGTCCTATTTTGCGTTCCTTCGCTGGCCGGTGCGAGATATACCCTTGTGGTTATCGATGATTTCACCGGATACACATGGGTGATGTTCCTGAAATCAAAGGATCAAACTTTTGAGCATCTTGTAGATCTTTTCAACTGGATAAGCAACTCACAAGGAGTAAGCATAAAATGCATCGGGAGTGATCATGGTACGGAATTTGATTTTTTAGATATGAGATCATATTGTTCTGAACGGGGCATTCGGCATGACTTCTCCGCCCCGAACTCCACAACAAAATGGGGTAGTGAGCGCAAGAATCGTACTTTAGTCGAGGCTGGCGGATCTATGTTAAGCAGGGGCAACACTTCCTCTCGGTCTATGGGTGAGGCTGTGTCCCATCACTTGCTATGTTCAGAACAGAACTCTAATAAATAAATCTACCATGAAAACACCCTATGAGATGTGGAGAGGACGAAAGCCTTCAATATCACATTTCAGAGCTTTTGGGTGTACTTGCTATATATTGATAAATGGTAAGGAAACCCGGAATAAATTTGAACCAAAATCTGATGATGGGATTTTTGTCAGGTACTCATTACATAGCAAGGCTTATCGGGTCTTTAATAGAAAACTTTTTAAAGTTGAAGAATCTATCCATGTGACCTTTGATGAAGCTAATCTGGATTGGTCAAAAGTTGCTTCTTCAAGTTCTAATGTGCAGGTCCCGGACAGCAACATCGATTACTCGAAGTTTATGAATGTTCCTGATGCACATTCTGACCAACCACATGGCATCAACGAAGCACAAAGAAATAATATGGATGATGCTACGGATGATTCGGACTCAGGACTACCGTTAAGCTCCGGACATACTCCTACGGATACCCAAAATTCCGGAGCACCTTCAAGTCCGTCCGGACCAGTTAACACTGAAAGAAACAGTGTTGAAGAACCACCTAGTTCTACCGTACCTTCTAATACGGAAACATCAGGTCCAGAAGTAGCTTAACCAACGAGATACACCTGAACCACCTAACCTAGCGAGCTTCAAATTATTCAAGATCAACCATCACATGCACAGAATTACAGATGGACCCGAAACCATCCCTCAGATCAAGTGATTGTTGATCCTACTGTTGGTGTAAGAACAAGAGCAGCCACCTCCAACATGTGTCTTTACTCGTGTTTTCTATCTCAAATAGAACCAAAGGTGGTGGATGAAGCTCTTCGGGATTCGAATTGGATAGAAGCCATGCAAGAAGAGCTGAATCAATTTAAGAGAAATAATGTGTGGACTCTAGTACCAAGGCCTAAGTCTCAGCAAGTCATAGGAGTTAAATGGGTGTTCCGGAACAAGCTTGATACGGATGGAATTGTAATCCGGAACAAAGCCAGACTGGTAGCCAAAGGATATCGTCAAGAAGAAGGAATAGACTATGATAAAACCTTTGCTCCGGTGGCAAAACTTGAGGCAATCCAAATGTTTCTAGCGTATGCTTCATATGAAAACTTCATAGTTTATCAAATGGACGTCAAGAGTGCATTCCTGAATGGAAATCTTCAAGAGGAGGTGTACGTTGAACAACCTCCAGGTTTCATTGAACCCAAGGCTGGACATCTGGTTTACAAACTAAGGAAAGCTTTGTATGGATTGAAGCAAGCTCCAAGAGCCTGGTACGACACACTTTCGGAATTCTTACTTGCCCACAACTTTCAAAAAGGGAAGATTGACACCACGTTATTCTTATGGAAAGAGAAAGGACATACTCGATCGTACGGATATACGTGGATGATATCATTTTCGGATCAACTAATCCGAAACTTTGTGATGAGTTTGCCAAGTTGATGACTGGCAAGTCTGAGATGAGTATGATGGGAGAACTATCCTACTTCCTAGGAATTGAAGTCAAACAACCTGAAGGAAGGGACCTCCATAAACCAAGCCAAGTATACTCGCGACTTAATCAAGAAGTTTGGTATGGAAGGTTCGTCTCCCGTCAAAACTCCAATGCCTGTCAGTGCCAAGTTAGATCCGGATGTGGACGGCATATCAGTAAATGTGACTGACTACAGAGGGATGATCGGATCCTTCTTTGTATCTTACTGACAAGTCGCCCAGACATTATGTTTGCAACTTGCATCCGTGCATGATACCAGGCGAATCCCAAGGAGTCACATATGCTTCATGTAAAATGGATATTAAGGTATCTTAAAGGACAATTAATTTGGGACTCCGGTACCCAAAAGAGTCCAACTTCGCCTTATCCGGATATTCTGATGCTGATTTTGCCTGGATGTCGCTTAGGCAGAAAAAGCACCAGTGGTATATGCCAATTCCTTGGAAACAAATTGATCTCTTGGTTCGATGAAGCGAATTCCGTATCAACATCTACTTGCTGAAGCGGAATATATAGCAGCTGGGAGTTACTTGTGCACAGCTTCTTGGATGCAAAGCCAACTTACCGACTACGGCTTCAACATGACATCTGTTCCACTCTCTCGTGACAATACCAGTGTTATTGCTATCAGCAATAATCCCGTCATGCATCCAAAGACAAAACATATTGAGGTCAGGCATCATTTCATTTGCGATCATGTTCTTAAAAAGCACATATCCCTAGAACATGTTGCTACTGAAGATCAACTGGCGGATATACTTACAAAGCCCCTACCTGATGTAAGATTTTCTGAACTTCTTCTCAAATTAGGTATGCTTGACTTTTCTGCATAGCTTCTCACCTGTTATCCATCAGTAGTTGTTTTCAGAACATGCATTGTGCTTTTATTGATAGTAGCAGATACATACTGATCTTAATGATGATCATACTTACTGTCTAATGTGCTTCATGCTTCTGATATTGATAGCAACTTCATATATGAGAGGATGCTTGCGTTTCCCGACTGAAGTCGTTTAAGCAAACATGATTAAAGTTTATATGATTAACCTCATTCTGGTTTCATGATCTTAATTTCCACTGATCACCACATGACAAATGCGTGTTCATTTAGATTACTCGATTAACGTGTATTGTTGAAGAAATGAAATGGGTTAGCTCGAAATGCCTGGTGGATGAATACACAATCGCAGTCTGATCAGCTTCTGAAGTATAGTTTCCTAAAAATGATAGACCGTGCAGAATTTCTTTAAGCCGGAAAGGTCTACCGAGAGGATTGCACAATCTACGGGGGAGAAAATGCTTTATAAATTATTCAAGTAATACCCCCCCCCCCCCCGTATATGTCTCATGACCTCTTTCCTGGCAGTCTATTCGAGGGGGAGCCTTTCATTGAGAGGATCGCATGATCTACGAGGGAAGCCTAAGCTTCATCTATTACCTCAGTAATAACCCCCTAATATGTCTCAGATACTCCCTCCTCTAAACCTTTACTTTCGGATCTGACTGGACATGCGTTGTTGAATTAGAATTGCGGCATGCTTGGATGTATTTTTTTCTTCAACCATGCATTTTAATCGGATAATCAACTGCTTGCTTTTAACATGTGTCCACGTCCTCATTTTTCACTCATGAATCCTAGTTTGGTCAAATCATATGATTTTTAATCAATCTTAGCTACGTCGTTCAGCAAGACGGTTTTGGTTATGTTGACCTATGTGAACTTGTGTATTTATTATCTGACATATGCCCTGATTCAGTCACATTGATCATTCTTTAGTATGTATATGTCTATTTCATTCTTTGTAATGCATAAGTTCTGCTACTCATCAGTTCGGATTATATAGCTCTTTACTGCCTATTTTCTCCTATCCGTACTAATCCTTGCCTGTTAAGCTTTTGTCCTCTTAGCTTATTTTTGTCCGGCTCATACACTATATCTCATCCTTTTCTTACAAATATACAAATATGAATATTTATACAAACATTCCTAAGAGACAACCTTGAAACTTGTAGTTCCGGAATGCGTTCAACACTAACTATTCCTCGGTAATCTCTCTGCCTTGACTGCTGCGGTTTGTGGAGCTCAAGATCTTGGGTTTGAAGAGTATAAGTGCATTTGTGAGTTCCCAAATGCAATTGAGGTTGTGTCCACATATCCGGATGATCCACGTGTAAGATTCTTTAGGTTCTCAATAAATTTGTCTTACATCGGGACGCCACGAGCTGATAACATTAAATGCGGTGAGTTGAAGTAGTATCTTCTTGGTCCGGTGTAATTCTCCTTACTCCGTTGCTAATGAAGCTCAGAACCTTACTCCGTGTCAGTGATTGCTTACTCTGTATCTGTTTAGTACTGGAATCTTTAGTCCGTGTCAGCGCTTCCTTACTCCGCATGTAAGTTCCTTACTCCGTATGTAAATTCCTTACTCCGGGCGAGTCTTAAAAGGTCGGATGACTTATTCCGTATCAGTGCTTCCTTACTCCGCATGTAAGTTCCTTACTCCGTATGTAAATTCCTTACTCCGTATGTAAGTTCCTTACTCCGGGCGAGTCTAAGGGATCGGAGTGCTTACTCCATACTAGCGCTTCCTTACTCTTGTATGAGTAAGTTGTCCGGATTTCTTACTCCGCATCTAGTTTGTTTACTCCTTGCGAATAAAGGCTCGGATCCTTATTCCGCATCAATACCTTTAAGTTCTTAGTCCGTACGAATGTTCCTTATTCCGTATGTATTGATGAGTTGGTTATTTACCAAGTGTTTGATGACACTCACTCTTGTCTGGATCAGGATTATGTATCCTGTCCTTAGCTTTGCTCTCACGAGTGTATCTGCGGATTAATATCATATCTTCTGCAACGATCAAATAAACACAAGAGATCTCAGATCAAATTACATAAGGCTTTATCAGCATTATCCAAATTCTGGGTTTGATCCAACAATCTCCCCCAATTATGGATATGCCCAAACCCTTTGTAATCTGATCGGTAAGCGGTGCAAAAAGATAACATACAGAATACGCATCACAACCAAATTTATTTATCAGCAACTAAGTACAATTCAGCCTTAATACAAGATTTTCACTAAGGTACATAAGGCTTACTATACTTGAAGATCATAGTTGCTGCCTTCTCTCTAAGCTCCATTGTCTACTTCATCGTATAAGTAGTGTGTTGGCTCCACGATTTGTCCACAGTCAAAAATGACTTGATGAAGTAACAGACAAAAGCCCCGCAGCTATCTCCATCCGGCTGTGTTGGCACTTGCTTCTTGCCCCGGAATGTCGCCTTCAGCTTCTCAGTTGGACCCAAGGGTGTGATGCCCAACTCTTCATATAAACTAGCTTTCTTCCAGACTTGATCGGCATGAGACACGGTGGCTCCCATTGATTCTTTCTTACAAAATGCTCCACTATCTGATGAGAATCAATGAGAATCATTTGCTTGGACTGAATCATGAAGACAACCATCATGAAGTGTGGTGACATGATCCGGTACGGAATGAGGATGGTTGAGAGAGTTTTCCATGGCTTGCTATCCTCAGCAGTTTCGTCGATGAAGGACTGAATTAGATCCACACTGGGAAGATAGCCTTCATTCCAACACGGCAGAACTTCAAACAAGTGCCCGTCCTTGTATAGAGATGGAAACAGCCTCATCTCCATTTTAGCAGCCCTCGAGAAGTTGTCAATGTCTTCTGTAGTAAAGAGTCCTTTCTCCGAACAAAGAGTCTGAATGTCGTCCGGGGAGAAAGGGTACATTTCAGAAAGGCATCTTCTCTCAGCAGAAGACGCTGTATAGGACTTCATTGCTTTGCGAACACTTCCATCCGCATTAGAAGCGTCAAACGCTGCATATGATGGGAGGAAGGTGTCGGCTGCGGATGAGGAGGATGGAGGAGGAGCTGGAGCTGGAGCTGCAGTAGAGGGGCTTGGTTGAGAGAAGCGACTTCATTTGGGAATTTGAACTCCCTGAACCACTGAAGCGGCAGGCCGCTTCTCAGTCCGAGTAGATGGTTGTGGTGCAAAAGGAGCAAAGGGGGCAGACGGATCAGATGACACTTTCTCCCCCGGTTTGGCAGATCGCCGGGAAGCAACGGGAGGACGAGCCATCATGTGCGCCAGGTCCGCGAAGGAGGTGGACAGTGAATGAACGGACGAGGCAACTAGATCCATTTTCTGCTCCATAGAGGTGGAGGAGTCAGTGAGAGCGGAGAGGAGTTGGCGGCGATGGCGGAAATTTGGGCCCCTCGAGCCTGGGCGTGGCGGTCTAGGCGGACGAGAGCACAGCGTCGGGTGGACCGTGCCAAAGAGGCACGCCCAAGGATCAACTCCGGAGCTTTGGAGGACTCCCCCGCATGAACAGGAGCAGGGGTGCGCTGGGCAGAGGAGTCCGCAGGAGTATCAGCAGCAGCAGCAGAAGGGGCATCCGGAGCATCAGAGGCATCCGGAGCAGTTGACCCGCTTTGACCAGAGACGTCAACCACGGGAATGGCAGCAGCAGGAAAAGAGGGGCCAGCCGTAGCGGGAGAAGGACCCCGGGCGGAATGAACGGGGCTGGAAGGAGTAGTGAACGCCACATCTGGAATGGAGGCCGGCGTAAGAAAGCCGTGATCCAAGTTCCAGATGACCATTGTCTCCGGGGATTGGGTATGTCGTGTGTAAAACACCCGGAGATCGTTGTCAGGAATGGAGGCAGTGTGGGCAAGGCTAAAACGGAGCCATAGGTCCGTTAAGGTGTCGGCGGAGAGATGGTCAAGATAATCTCGGGGTTGAGGTAGGGGAGGCAACGGGGCTTCCGGAGAAGAGGCCGGGACATCAGCAGTGGTAGCCGCAACAGCGGTATCAACCGCGGCAGCAACAGCAGAGGAGGAGGGAGTGGGGACATCCGCAGCAGATGGAGCTGAGGAAACAGCTTTAGGGACACTGCGCTGAGATGGCCCCGCAACCTCGGATGGGTCGGCACGAACGCTGTGCTGGGAGGCCCGAGAATGAGAAGGTGCTGTAACGGACCGAATCCGGGAGGATCGTGGTGCAGAACTGACATCGGGGGCTTGGCTGTCGGAGGGGTCACCAACAGAACTGCCTTGTTGTTCCGAGGCAGGGAGAATGCGGAGAGTTGTAGATGGTCGGCGGGCTGTCATGTTCCCATCCGGCGTAAGATAACGAAGGTAATAAGCCAGAGGAAATGGAACAGCATCATATCGGGCGAAATGGTCCGGATTAAGATGCCGGAAGACAATGCTGAGGATGCGCCCAAAGGAACGGTTCTTGGGACCATTCTGCAGCAACCGAAACAAGAACATCCCCCAATCCATCGGAAGTCCTTCAAAAACGCCGTACATGGCCAGGAGAAGGTCGTACGAAAAGGAGTCGAGGGCGGATGTGCGAGCTAGTAAGCATCGACTCAAGATGGTCGCCATACATCGATAGCGACCTTGGAAGGATTTCACCTTGTATTCCTTGCCTTTTTGTGTGCAACCCATAGAAGCCGCCATTGGATCGGCATCTGGGCGCTGTGGTTCACCAAGAGGTAGGTGGAGAGCAGCGCGGAGAATGGCTGGAGTGATGATGATGGATTCACCGCGGACATAGGAGAGTATAGAATCGGTGGTGGAGCGAATCTGTTGGTAATACTCAATGATGTCTTCGATAAGAAGATCGACAGGATTGGAGATCAGGTTGAGTATATGCGAGGCTTCAAGGAGAGGGCGAAGCTGGAAAAACCAATCCGGAGGATTAGAGACAGCACTCCAATCAACCAGATGGCCAGGATTAACGCCGGAAAGAGAGATTCTGGGTGCCATTTCAGATGAAATTTGAAGGACAAGAGGAAAGGTGAGGTCTTGGCGATGGAAGAAGCAACGAGAGGTTTAGGGATTTGAAATGAGCAATACTCGTGCTTCGCAAGAATAATCAGAACATATAAGACCGAGTCCGCAAATGTCAAAGGGTCTAAGAATTGGCAAATGAAGCAGGGACCCACTTGACAGGCTGATGTCATTAGTCTGGATATCGATACGCCTCCAAATGAAATGATGTCGTGGAGACCGCATGACTAAGTAAGTGTTACAGCTGGTTGCCATCCAGAGAAGTGTGTGTGCATGCCGAGATTTGCATTTAATGAATCATCATGATTCCTCCTCAAAAGCACGCGACATATAGGAAGACTTGGATTGTCGCAATTAGACGCGGTCAGGAGTCTGGAGGAATGAACCGACAATCATCCGGAGTAAATAATAGTCGAGGAAGAGTATCCAGGATGAAAAGTAGACCATGTCCATAGTAGGCAGAGTTCGGTGAGAGAGCTAAGTAGATTCCTTTGCAGTCAATAAGTCGAAGAGAAGAGAAGTACCACAACACTTCAAATCCAAGACTATGGACTTGATTTATCGATATGGTTGCAAAGAGAATCTGAACCTGTAGCTAAAAAAAATTGAACTGAAAATACAAAAGCTTAACAGGCAAGGATTAGTACGGATTAGGGAAAATAATCAGTGAAAAACGACATAATCCGAATTGATGAGAAATAGAACTTATGCATTACTAAGCATATACATACGTGAAAATGATCAATATTCTTGAATCAGGGCATATGGCAAATAATCATACACAAGTTCATATAGGTCAACATAGCGAAACCGTCTTTACCGAACAACGTAGCTAAGATTAATTAAAGATCATATGATTTGGCCAATTTGGGATTCATGAGTGAAAAGGGTGGAAGCAAACACATGTCAAAAGTAAGCGGTGATTATCCGATTAAAATGCATGGTTGAAGAAAGAAAATACATCCAAGCATGCCACTTTTCCGATCCAAAACAGCATAGCCAATCGAGATCCGGAAGTAAAAGTTTAGAGGAGGGAGTATCCGAGACATATTAGGGGTTTATCACTACTCCCCGTAGATCATTTAATCCTCTCAATGAAAAGCTCCCCCCTCAAATAGACAACCAGGAAAGAGGTCATGAGACATATACGGGGGGTATTCTTGAATAATATATAAAGCATTTTCTCCCCGTAGATTGTGCAATCCTCTCGGTTGACATTTTCGGTTTGTAATTCACAAGACTCTATCTTATTAGAAAACTATACTTGAGTGAACCGACCATGCGATTGAGTATTCATCCACCAGGCATTCCGAGCTAACCTATTTCATTTCTTCAACTATACATGTTAATAGAGTAATCTAAATGAACATGCTGTTGTCATGTGGTGATTAGTGGAAATTAAGATCATGAAGCCAGAAAGAGGTAAATCATATAAACTTTAATCATGTTAGCTTAAAAGACTTCAGTCGGGAAACGCAAGCATCCTCCCATAATGAAGTTGATATTAATATCAGAAGCATGAAGCCGTTAATCAGTAAGTATGATCAGCATTAAAATTAGTATGTATCTTCCACTTTCAATCAAAGCACAATGCATGTTCTAATAGTAAGCATACTGTTGGGCAATTTAAATGTGAAGCTATGCAGAGAAGTCAAGCATACCTAATCGGAAGAGTAATTCAGAGAATCTTACATCAGGTAGGGGCTTTGTGAGTATGTCTGCCAGTTGATCTTCAGTAGCAACATGTTCCAGTGAAATGTGATGTTTGAGAACATGGTCGCGTATGAAGTGATACCTGACCTCGATATGCTTCGTCTTAGGGTGCATGAC
Organism: Taxillus chinensis; assembly: GCA_023512835.1. Lineage (NCBI taxonomy): Eukaryota > Viridiplantae > Streptophyta > Magnoliopsida > Santalales > Loranthaceae > Taxillus > Taxillus chinensis. The sequence continues at coordinate 54,809,937 of CM042090.1, read as the reverse complement.
AGGATTGTTGCTAATAGCAATTGCACTAGTGTTCTCGCAGTAGAGTGGAATAGATGACATGTTGAAACCGTAGTCAGTAAGTTGACTTTGCATTCAGAGTAGCTGTCCGCATAGCAGCTCCCAGCAACTATATATTCAGCCTCAGCAGTAGAGGTTGATACGGAATTCTGCTTCTTACTGAACCATGAGATCAATCTATTTCCAAGAAACTGACATGTACCACTTGTGCTCTTCCTGTCGATGCGACATCCAGCGAAGTCGGCATCAGAGTATCCGGATAAGGTGAAGTTTGACTCCTTTGGGTACCAGAGTCCCAAATTCATCGTTCCCTTGAGATACCTTAATATCCGTTTAACGTGAAGCATATGTGACTCCTTGGGATTCGCCTGATAGCGTGCACAAATGCAAGTTGCAAACATAATGTCCGGGCGACTTGCTGTGAGATACAAAGAAGGATCCTATCATCCTCCTCTGTAGTCAGTCACATTTACTGATATGTCGTCCACATCAGGATCTAACTTGGCACTGACAGGCATGGGAGTTTTGACGGGAGATGAACCTTCTATACCAAACTTCTTAATAAGATCGGGAGTGTACTTAGCTTGATTAATAAAGATTCCTTCCTTCAATTGTTTAACTTCTATTCCGAGGAAGTAGGACAGTTCTCCCATCATGCTCATCTCAAACTTGCCTGTCATCAACTTAGCGAACTCCTCACAAAGCTTCGGATTCGTTGATCCGAAAATGATGTCATCCACGTATATCTGTACGATTAGAGTGTGTCCTTTCTCTTTTCGTAGAAATAAGGTGGTGTCAATCTTCCCTTTTTGGAAGTTGTGAGCAAGTAAGAATTCTGACAATGTGTCGTACCAGGCTCTTGGAGTTTGCTTCAAACCATATAAAGCTTTCCAAAGTTTGTAGACTAGATGTCCTGCTTTAGGCTCAATGAAACCGGGAGGTTGTTCTACATTATCCTCCTCTTGAAGATCTCCATTTAGGAATGCGCTCTTGACGTCCATTTGATAAACTATGAAGTTTTTATATGAAGCATACGCCAGAAACATCCGAATTGCCTCAAGTCTTGCTACTGGAGCAAGGGTCTCATCATAGTCTATTCCTTCTTCTTGACGATATCCTTTGGCTACCAGTCTGGCTTTGTTCCGGATTACAATTCCATCCATATCAAGCTTATTCCGGAACACCCATTTAACGCCAATGACTTGCTGAGACTTTGGCCTTGGTACTAAGGTCCACACATTATTTCTTTTAAATTGATTCAACTCTTCTTGCATAGCTTCTATCCAATTTGAATCCTGAGGAGCTTCATCTACCACCTTTGGTTCTATTTGAGATAGAAAACATGAGTAGAGACTCATGTTGGAGGTGGCTGCTCTTGTTCTTACACCAACAGTAGGATCACCAATCACTTGTTCTGAGGGATGATTTTGGGTCCATCTGTAATTCTGTGCATGTGATGGATGATCTTGAACAATTTGAAACTCTTCCAGATTAGGCGGTGCAGTTGTATCCGCTGGTTGAGCTTCGTCCGGACTAGATGTTTCCGTATTGAAAGGTACGATTGAACTAGATGGTTCTTCAACACTGTTTCTTTCAATGTTAACTGGTCCGGACGGACTTGAATGTGCTCCGGAATTTTGGGTATCCGTAGGAGTATGTCCGGAGCTAAATGGTAGTCCGAAGTCCGAGTCATCCGTAGCATCGTCCATATAATTTCTTTGTGCTTCGCTGATGCCACGTGGTTGGTCAAGATGTGTAACAGGAACATTCATAAACTTCGAATAATCGACGTTGCTATCCATGACCTGCACATTAGAACTTGAAGAATCGACTTTTGACCAATCAAGGTTAGCTTCATCAAAAGTCACATGGATAGATTCTTCAACTTTAAAAAGTTTTCTATTGAAGACCCGATAAGCCTTGCTATTTAATGAGTATCTGACAAAAAATCCCATCATCGATTTTTGGTTCAAATTTATTCCGGGTCTCTTTGCCATTTATCAATATATAGTAAGTACACCCAAAAGCTCGAGATGTGAAATTGAAGGTTTTCGTGCTCTCCACATCTCATAGGGTGTTTTCATGGTAGATTTATTTATTAGAGTTCTGTTCGAACATAACGGCAATGGACACAGCTTTAGCCCATAGACTGAGAGGAAGCGTTGCCCCTGCTAACATGGATCTACCAGCTTCAACTAAGGTACGATTCTTGCGCTTAGCTACTCCATTTTGTTGTGGAGTTCTGGGAGCAGAGAATTCATGCTGTATGCCCTGTTCAGAACAATATGATCTCATTTCTGAAAAGTCAAATTTTGTACCATGATCACTCCTGATGCACTTTATGCTCAGTCCTTGTGAGTTGCTTATCCAGTTGAAGAGATCTACTAGATGCTCAAAAGTTTGATCCTTTGATTTCAGGAACATCACCCATGTGTATCTGGTGAAATCATCGATAACCACTAGGGTATATCTCGCACCAGCTAGTGACGGAACAGATATAGGACCACATAGGTCCATATGAAGAAGTTGTAGAGGAGCAGTTATTGAATTAACTGATTTGATCTTAAAGCTATGTTTGGTCTATTTGCCCAGTTGGCATTCTCAACAGAGAGTGTCTCTGGAGAATTTGAGTTTAGGTAGACCAGTGACGAGATCAAGTGACGCTAATTTAGACAATGTCTTAAAGTTTAAATGTACACATCGCTTGTGCCATAACCAACTATCTTCATCTAAAGCTTTAGTGAGGAAGCATACAGGGTCAGAAGAATTATTTCTTAAGACCACTGAGTATATGTCCCCATCTCTTGATCTGGATAACTTAATATCTCCGGATAAGTTTTCTCTTCTTGTCTGAGGAGTTGGACATAAAGGAAACGAGAAATCCTTTGTCATATAAATTATCGACACTTAGCAAATTATGCTTCAAACCTTCGACTAGTGCAACTCTTGTGATTGATACACAACCGTTAGTTAAAGTGCCATACCCGACAGTCTTACCTTTGCTGTTGTCACCATATGAAACGGATGGACTTCATTTTTCATTAACTTCTACAAGCAGAGTCTGATCACCCGTCATATGTCCGGAGCATCCACTATCGAGGATCCACTTGCTTTGATTAATCTTTAACTTGAAGTGATCCGGCAATGCATTCCAGAGATGCTTCTGAAAGACAACAGTTTACACTTTTGGTGCCCAAACTTGTTTCGGGCGGTTAGAGAGAGCAGCAGTATTGTCAACAGTTCCGAATTTGATTTTGCTAGGACTTTTAGCTCTCCAAGTTGACTTTACCTTGTTGATTTCAACTGCTTCTTTTATTTGGATTTTCTTGGGAGAGACACTCCTTTGAGGTTTAGATTTTGTTTTGCTCGAAGAAACCCTTTTATAAAACTGATCTTTATTGGACTGAATTTGATTACAAAGCCAGTTATTAGATAAACTCCAATATTCATAGTGATAATGACCCATTTCCCTACAGATGGAACAGACACTATAATGTGAAGTACAAACAGGGGATACAGGTCTCTTAGATTTTACAGACTTTCTACTCTATTCCCTGTGGCCTAATCCATTGCGTTTGGGTGACGCGCTCTTGGCCCTAGATGCGTCAGCCTTAGCCTTTCCTTTCTTTTTGGGTGCTGCAGTTTTGGATTTAACTGCAGCAGCCTTCCCTTCATCATTAGTTACGGGTGCTACTGCTTCGGGAAGTGCAGTAACAGCCTCAACTCCACAGTCATAAACTATGGTGCCACTTGAAATGAAACCATCCAACGGTTTAGATGTACTAACAGGATATAAGTTAGTTAGTTTTGGAGTGAAATCCGGAGGGCACACAGTAGCCTGAGCTATGGAAGTCGATGGTTCTGAACCTAGGCCAGGTTTGACTCGGATGTTGTCAGGATCAGTCCTAAAGGTAGAGGCTATTTCCCCGGATTTTAGCCACTTACGATTTATTTCCCTTTCCCGTTCCAGTTTGTTTTCGAGTCGTTTCACAATAACTTTTAGGCCCGTTAGGTTGGTATTTAACAAATGATTTTCTGCTCTTAGATCATGATACCAAGCCTCTTTTCCTCTGAAGTCAGCTATGTCCTTTTCAAGTCTAGTGATAGTAAATTCAAGGCGTTTATTCTGACTTTCCACATCTTTGTACATTTGAGTAATTATTTGTCTCTCATTCTTTTCATGATCACGTTCACTAATAAGAGATTTTAATTGACTCATGAGCTCAGAGATAGAAGGTACCTCAGTGTTTGCCATGAGGCAGACGTTCGGCTTAGGAGTTGGCTCATCATCTGAGGATTCCTCCTCTTCTTCCGAGCCACTGATGTACTTTGTCACGAACGCCTTCCTCTTGTTCTTGCTGTTATCTGAGGTGGAGCGGTGAGGAGTTACCTTGTCACTTTTCTCGGCCACTTTTGATTTGGATCTGCATTCCTTGGCCCAATGACCGGTTTTCCCACAGTTGTAGCATTCCTGGGAACTGGACTCCGGTCTCTCCTTCCTTTGGAAAGATGATGACGAGCGTCTCCTGAATCCTTTTCTGCTTTTCCGTAGGAATCGCTCAAAGGATTTGACGAGAAGAGCTATCTCCTCCTCCTCGTCAGAGTCAGAATTCTCGGACACGTCCGTATCATCATTCCTCAGTATGTTTAAACATTCTGTAGCTTTGAGAGCTACCCCCTTTTCTTTCCGAGCTATTTTCTCATCCCGATCAGAGTACTTAAACCTGACTTCGTGAGTCCGCAGCTCTCCATATAGTACTTCAAGGGGAACATACTGCCAGTTTTTGTCTGATTGCATATGGAGTTGTTTATAGTAGTATCGATCCGGCAAGGAGCGAAAGAACTTGTCATTGATCTGAGATTGAGAATAATGCTCATTGACAGTCTTCAGCTCAAGAATGAGCTTGCCGAATCTCCGATAGATGCTTTCGAGTGATTCGCCTGGTTTATGATTGAAACTCTCAAAGTTCTGCTTGAGAGTACATATCACATTTTGCATTTGGGACTGACTCCCCTCATAGAGGATTGTCAGTTTATCCCAAACGGCTTTGGCTGTCGTGCAACCCTGGACGTCCGTGAAAGCCTCAGAATCCAAGGATGATGTAACATAAGCCAGAGCCTTTTCACTAGCGCACTGCCAGGCTCTTTCATCGTTGGTAAGTTCAGCATCTGTCTTTGGCCTCCTAACTCCATGTTCTCCGATAGTCATCGGAATTGGAATCTCCTGATGAAGACATGGCCACATGAGATGATCATGGCATACCATAAACATCTTCATGTGAGCTTTCCATTGGGAGAAAAGCTTAGGTGTGAATTTGGGCGGTTTCGTCAATGTAAAACCAGAACTCCGTGGTCAAGGAGCGACAGCAGCAGTAGGTTGTGGTGGATCGACGTTTTCACTGCTGCTTCGATTTGGGATGGGCTCTTGTGCACCTCCGGAGTTAAGGCGAGTGTTAAATAGCATACTGCTTTCTTCGGCCATTGCTTAGAGTAAAAGAGTGGGATCTCTACTTTTGAATAAATAGACTGCTCTGATACCACTTGATGGTCCCTTGGAGCCTAGAGGGGGGGGGGGCTCTTATCGAAACTCTTTTACACTCTTAAGGCACGGCACTGATCTAGTTAAGTGATAGAATCACTGCGGAAGATAACCAGATAGTGGAAGTATTTTGTTTTATTATCAAGAGATAAGTACAACAAAATAGAAGCAACTCTCTTACACTCTGTTTTTCAAAAGGATTCACACACTAGCCTAGATTTTATCCTTGAGCTCTTGTGCATACAAAGGGTTAATTCTGGCTCATACACTATATCTCACCCTTTTCTTACAAATATACAAATATGAATATTTATACAAACATTCCTAAGAGATAACCTTGAAACTTGTAGTTCCGGAATGTGTTCAGCACTAACTATTCCTCGGTAATCTCTCTGCCTTGACCTGCTGCGGTTTGTGGAGCTCAAGATCTTGGGTTTGAAGAGTATAAGTGCATTTGTGAGTTACCAAATGCAATTGAGGTTGTGTCCACATATCCGGATGATCCACGTGTAAGATTCTTCAGGTTCTCAATAAATTTGTCTTACATCGGGACGCCACGAGCTGATAACATTAAATGCGGTGAGTTGAAGTAGTATCTTCTTGGTCCGGTGTAATTCTCTTTACTCTGTTGCTAATGAAGCTCGGAACCTTACTCCATGTCAGTGATTACTTACTCCGTATCTATTTAGTACTGGAATCCTTAGTCCGTGCCATCGCTTCCTTACTCCGCATGTAAGTTCCTTACTCCGTATGTAAATTCCGTACTCCGTATGTAAGTTCCTTACTCCGGGCGAGTCTTAAAAGGTCGGATGACTTATTCCGTATCAGTGCTTCCTTACTCCGCATGTAAGTTCCTTACTCCGTATGTAAATTCCTTACTCCGTATATAAGTTCCTTACTCCGGGCGAGTCTAAGGGATCGGAGTGCTTACTCCGTACTAGCGCTTCCTTACTCCGTCTGAGTAAGTTGTCCGGATTCCTTACTCCGCATCTAGTTTGTTTACTCCTTGCGAATAAATGCTCGGATCCTTATTCCGCATCAATACCTTTAAGTTCTTAGTCCGTACGAATGTTCCTTATTCCGTATGTATTGATGACTTGGTTATTTACCAAGTGTTTGACGACACTCACTCTTGTCCGGATCAGGATTATGTATCCTGTCCTTAGCTTTGCTCTCACGAGTGTATCTGCGGATTAATATCATATCTTCTGCAACGATCAAATAAACACAAGAGATCTCAGATCAAATTACATAAGGCTTTATCAGCATTATCCAAATTCTGGGTTTGATCCAACATTATCGATAAATCCAGTCCAGGATTTGAAGTGTTGTGGTACTTCTCTTCTCTTCGACTTATTGACAAGCAAAGGAATCTACTTTTCTCTCACTGCACTCTGTTACTATGGACACGGTCTACTTTTCATCCGGATACTCGTCACTCGACTATCATTAATTCCGAATGATTGTTGGTTCATTCCTCCGGACTCCAGACGCTATCAAATTGCGATAATCCATGTCTTATTATATATCACGTGCTTTTGAGGAGGAATCATGATGTTTCATTAAATGCATATCTCGGGATGCTCACACTTCCCCGGAAGGCAAACAGCTGTTACCCTTCCTTGGTCATGCCGTCTCCACATGATCTTTTAATTTGGAGGCGCATCGATATCAAGACTCATGACATTAGCCTGTCAAGCGGTTTACTGTTTCACTCACTACATTCCTAGACCCGCTGACATTTACGGACTCGGTCTTATATATTCTGGTCATTCCTGCAAAGCACGAGTGTTACTCTTTTCAAATCCCTAAAACTCTCGTTGCTTCTTCAATCCCTAAAACCTCGCCTTCCCTCTAGCCCTTCAACTTTCATCTACAATGGCATCCAGAACCTCTCTTTCTGGCGTCAATCCCGGCCATCTGGTAGATTGGAGCACTGTATCCAACCCTTCGGACTGGTTTTCCTAACTTCGCCCTCTTCTAGAAGCCTCTCACATACTCGACTTGATCTCCAATCCTGTCGATCCTCTTATCGACGACATTCTCGAGTATTACCTACGGATCCGCTGTACCACCGACTCCATCATCTCCTATGTTCGCAGTGAATCCATCCTCATTACCCCCGACGTTCTCCGCGCTGCTTTCCGTCTACCCCCCGGTGAATCATAGCGCCCCGATGCCGATTCCATGGCGGCTTCTATGGGTTGCAACTATAAAGGCAAGGAATACAAGGTGAAGTCCTTCCAAAGCCGCTATCGCTGTATGGCGGTCATACTGAGTCGCTATTTACTGGCTCGCACGTCCGCACTGGACTCTGTTCCGTACGATCTTCTTCTGGCCATGTACGGCGTTTTCGAAGGTATTCCGATGGACTAGGGGATGTTTTTGTTCCGACTGCTGCAGACTGGACCCAAGAACCTTTCCTTCGGGCGTATCCTAAGCATTGTCTTCCGGCATCTTCATCTAGACCATTTCGCCCGCTCTGACGCTGTTTCCTTTCCTCCGGCTCACTATCTTCGCTATATTACGCCTGATGAGAACATGACAGCCCGTCGTCCCTCTGCAGCTCTTCGTATTCTCCCTGCCACGGAACAACAAGGCAGTTCTGTTGGTGACCCCTCCGACAGCCATGCCCTTAACGTCAACTCTGCTCACCGATCCTCCCGGATTCGGTCCATTGCTGCACCATCCATCTCTCGGGCCTCCCAGCACAGCGTCCGTGTCGAACCCTCCGAGGTTGCAGGGCCATCTCAGCGCAGTGCTCCTCGAGCTGTTTCTTCAGCTCCTTCTGCTGCGGATGTCCCCACCCCCTCCACTTCCGCTGTTGCTGCAGTGGTTAATACTGCCGTTGCTGCCGCCACTGCTGTTGTCCCGGAATCCATTCCGAAAGCTCCTTTGCCTCCCCTACCTCAACCCCGAGATTACCTTGACCATCTCTCCGCCGACACCTTAACGGACCTATGGCTCCGTTTCAGCCTTGCCCACACCGCCTCCATTCCTGACACCGATCTCCGGGTGTTTTACACTCGCCATACCCAATCCCCGGAGACCATGATAATCTGGAACTTGGACCAAGGCTTTCTTACGCCGGCCTCCATTCTAGATGTGCCGTTCCCTACCCCCTCCAGCCCGATCCATGCCGCACGGAGTCCTTCCCCTACTAAAGCTGGAGCTTCTTCTCCTGTTGTTGACATTCCCGTTGTTGACCTATCTGGTCAAAGTGGGTCCGCTGCTCCGGATGCCCCTTCTGCTGCTGCTGCTGATACTCCTGCGGACTCCTTTGCCCAGCACACTCCTGCTCCTGTTCATGCGGGGGAGTCCTCCAAAGCTCCGGAGTTGGCCCTTGGGCGTGCTTCTTTTGGCACAGTTCACTCCGACGCTGTGCTCTCTGCCCAGCTGGACCGACACGCCCAAGCTCATAGCACCCAAATATCCGCCATCGCCACCAAGGTTGATGCTCTTGGCGCCCAACTCCTATCCGCTCTCACTGACTCCTCCACTTCCATGGAACAGAAGATGGATCTCGTCGCCTCGTCCGTCCACTCCTTGTCTACCTCCTTCGCGGACCTGGCCCACACGATGGCTCGCCCTCCTGTTGCTTCCCGGCGATCTACCAAACCGGGGGAGAGAGTGTCATCAGATCCTTCTGCTCCTCCTACACCACAACCATCCACTCGTGCTGAGAAGCGGCCTGCCTCTTCATTGCTTTCGGGAGTTCAAATCCCCAAACGTAGCCGCTTCTCTCAGCCAAGCTCCTCGACTGCAGCTCTTCCTCCATCCTCTCCATCCGCAGCTGACACCTTCCTCCCATCATATGTGGCGTGTGACCCTCTTGATGCGGACGGAAGCGTGCGTAAGGCAATGAAGTCCTATGCTGTGTCTTCTACCGAGAGAAGATGTCTCTCTGACCTGTGCCCTTTCTCCCCAGACGACATTCGGACCCTTTGTTCGGAGAAAGGTCTCTTTACAACAGACGACATTGACAACTTCTCTAGGGCTGCTAAAATGGAGATGAGGTTGTTTCCATCTCTGTACAAGGGCGGCCACTTGTTTGAAGTTCTGCCATGCTGGAATGAGGGCTATCTTCCCGGTATAGATATTATTCAGTCCTTTATCAACGGAACTGTTGAGGATAGCAAGCCATGGAGTACTCTCTCAACTATCCTCATTCCGTACCGGATCATGTCGCCACATTTCATGATGGCTGTCTTCATGATTCAGTCCAAATAGATGATTTTGATTGATTCTCATCAGATTGTAGAGCAGTATGTAAGAAAGAATCAATGGGAATCACTGTGTCTCAGGTTGACCGAAGCTATGAAGAAAGCCGGATTATATGAAAAGTTGGGCATCACTCCTTTGAGACCAACTAAGAAGCTGAAGGCGACATTCCGGGGCAAGAAGCAAGTGCCACAACAGCCAGATGGAGATAGCTGCGGGGCCTTTGTCTGTTACTTCATCAAGTCATTTTTGACTGTAGACAAATCGTGGAGCCAACACACTACTTATACGATGAAGCAGACAATGGAGCTTAAAGAGAAGGCAGGAACTATGATCTTCAAGTACAGTAAGCCTTATGTACCTTAGTGAAAATCTTGTATTAAGGCTGAATTGTACTTAGTTGCTGATAAATAAATTTGGTTGTGATGCGTATTCTGTATGTTATCTTTTTGCACTGCTTACCAGATCAGATTACAAAGGGTTTAGGCATATCCATAATTGGGGGAGATTGTTCGATCAAACCCAGAATTTGGATAATGTTGATAAAGCCTTATGTAATTTGATCTGAGATCTCTTGTGTTTATTTGATCGTTGCAGAAGATATGATATTAATCCGCAGATACACTCGTGAGAGCAAAGCTAAGGACAGGATACATAATCCTGATCCGGACAAGAGTGAGTGTCGTCAAACACTTGGTAAATAACCAAGTCACCAATACATACGGAATAAGGAACATTTGTGCGGACTACGGACTTAAAGGCTACGGATTACAGAATCTGCTCTTAATGCTTCAAACGGACTAAGTCAAACTAATGCGGAGTAAGAATCTTGATCTACCAGGTCGCACGAAGTAAAGGAGTCAACACGAAGCTAAAAAGTTAAGTCTTTCACTCAAATGAACTAAAGTGAAGAAGACACGGAGTAAGGCATCCGAGTCTTTTATACATACGGAGTAAGAAAGTACTGATGCGGAATAAGGACCCGAGTCTTTATTCATACGGAGTAAGGAACTTAGATGCGGAGTAAGGAATCCGGACCACTCCATCATGCGGAGTAAGGATGTGCTAGTACGGAGTAAGCCATCCGAGCCTTTAGACTCGCACGAAGTAAGGAACTTACATACGGAGTAAGGAACTTACATACGGAGTAAGGAACTTACATGCGGAGTAAGGAAGCGCTGACACGGACTAAGGATTCCAGTACCAAATAGATACGGAGTAAGCAACCACTGACATGGAGTAAGGTTCCGAGCTTCATTAGCTACGGAGTAAGATTACACCGGACCAAGAAGATGCTGCTTCAAGTTAACCACATTTAAGGTTATCAGCTCATGGTGTCCCGATGTAAGACAAACTTGTCAAGAACCTGAAGAATCTTACACATGGATCACCCGAATATGTGGATACAACTTTAATTATATTTGGGAACTCACAAAGGCACTTATACTCTTCAAACCCAAGATCTTGAGCTCCACAAACCGTAGCAGTCAAGGCAGAGAGATTACCGAGGAATAGTTAGTGCTGATCGCATTCCGGAACTACAAGTTCCAAAGTTGTCTTTTAGGAATGTTTTTGTATAAATATTCATACTTGTATATTTGAATAAGAGGATGCGGGTGAACGAGCCGGAATCAACCTCGTGTATGCACAAGAGCTCAAAGATATAATCTAGGCTAGTGTGTGAATCCTTTTGTAAATAGAGTGTAAGAGAGTCTTGCTTCTATTTTGTTGTACTTATCTCTTGATAGTAAAACAAAATACTTCCACTATCTGGTTGACTTCCACAGTGATTCTATCACTTAACTAGATAAGTGTTGTGTCATAAGAGAATAAAAAGAGTTTCGATAAGAGCCTATTCACCCCCCTCTAGGCTCCAAGGGACCATCAAAAGCTAACCGGTAAGCCACTGCGCCCATGGTAGCAACAATCTCAAACGGCCCCACAAAACGAGGGGAAAGTTTGGACCCATGCCCAAACCTCCGATGCCCTCGACGCGGTGAAACCCGCAAAAATACACGGTCACCCACCTCAAACTGCAAGGGTCGACGCCTCTCATCCTCGTAGGACTTTTGCTTACTCTACGCTGTCAACATCCGCTGTCGAATTAGCTGCACTATCTACGTGGTCTCTCGAATCATATCGGGACCGAGAACCGCTGTCTCTCCCGTCTGTGCCGAACACAAAGGTGATCTACAAGGCCACCCATATAGCGCCTCATACGGAGCCATCCCAATCGTGGCCTGATAACTGTTGTTGTAAGAGAACTCCACCAAAGGAAGGTGAGTCTCCCAACAACCTCCAAAATCTAGGACACAGGCACGCAACATATCTTCGAGTGTCTGAATTGTCCGCTCCGACTGACCATCCGTCTGCGGATGAAAGGCTGTACTGAGGTTCACCCTAGTACCCAAAGCTCGCTGCAACTGTCTCCAAAACTGAGAGGTGAACCCCGCATTCCGATCAGATACAATAGACAATGGGACTCCATGTAACCGCACAATAACATCAAGGTACCTCTGTCCCAAAGTCCTCACTAGGACTGTCTCCCGAATCGGAATAAAATGCGCTGATTTGGTCAATCGGTCCACAATAACCCATATAGTGTCGTGTCCCCTAGAACGAGGAAGTCCAGTGACAAAATCCATGGTTATGTGGTCCCATTTCTACTCTGGCACTGGCAATGACTGCAACTCACCAGCTGACCTCAAGTGTTCTGCCTTGACCTGCTGACAGGTCAAACACCTCCTCACAAAATCAGCAACAGCCTTCTTCAGGCCTGGCCACCAATACTGCCTCCGCACGGCATGGTATATCTTGGTTCCACCAGAATGTATAGCTAACCTCGACTGGTGAAATTCCCGAAGAACATCCTCCTGAAGAGAAGTAGGAACTATCAGGTGACCCTTATACCTCAATATATTCTCTGCATCCTCAGTCCAATCAGAAGATGCATGCCCAGTTTGAATCCTGTCCCTGATGACCTCACAATCAACGTCCCCTAGCTGATCCTCTATGATCCTACGCTATAACTCAGGGACTGTGACAACAACACTGAGGGTCCCTCACCCCATGCTGGTCACCATCTGCAACCTCATCGTTGCCAACTGACCCATCATCTCACATTCCTTAATGGCACAATGGGCCACCATGGCCCTGCTCTTCCTACTCAGAGCATCTGCCACGATATTACCCTTCCCAGGGGTTATACATCATATCAAACTGAAACTGTTGCAAGTATTCCACCCACCGTCTCTGCATAAGGTTCAGGTCTCACTGAGAAAAGATATACTGCAAGCTCTTGTGGTCCGTATATACCACAAATTTCTCCCCAAGGAGATAATGCTACCAGCTCTTTAAAGCAAAGATCACTGTAGCCAACTCCAAATCATGCGTAGGATAGTTTTGCTCATGTGGTCTCAATTGCCTAGATCCATAAGCAATCACCTGCTGAGCCTGCATTAACACACAACCAAGTCCCACCCTGGAAGCATCACAATACACCTCGAAAGGCACACCCTCCTGTGGGAGAATCAAGATAGGTGCTGAGGTCAATCGTGCCTTCAGCTCCACGAAAGCACTCTCACATGCATCAGACCAAACAAAAGGAACTCCCTTCCTCGTCAGGTTCGTCATAGGAGCTGCCAACCTGGAAAAATCCTCCACAAACCTCCGATAGTAGCCTGCCAAACCAAGGAAGCTACGAATCTCAAACACATTCATGGGCCTCTTCCACGACATAACCGCCTCGATCTTCTCAGGATCCACTGTGATACCCTCCGAAGATACCACATGCCCCAAGAAGTACACCTGTTGCAACCAGAAGTCATATTTCGTGAACTTTGCATAAAACCGGTGCTCCCGCAAGGTCTGCAATACAACCTGCAAATGCTCCTCATGCTCCCTCTTGGTCACTGAATAGACCAAAACATCGTCGATGAACACCACAACGAACATATCTAAATATAGAGCAAACACCTGTTTCATCAATCCGATAAACACTGTTGGAGCATTCGTGAGCCCAAATGGCATCATAAGCCACTCATAATGCCCATAATGACAATTGAACGCGGTCTTAGGGATATCTGCCTCCCTAACCCTCAACCTTGTGTTTCTATCTTTTTTTTTTTTTTGAAAAAAAAAAATCCCCACAAAAAAAAATAAAAAAATCCATCATTCCCCGGGGAGTTTTCTTCTTTTTCCCCCCCCCTTCCCCTTTTTTTTGTTTATAAAAAACCCATCTGAAACACCCCCCTCCCCCGCTTAACACCCCAGCCCCCCCCCCCCCGCCCCTCCCC